>JACDRP010000731.1:0-25459 GCA_013841185.1 Hycleus phaleratus | reverse complement strand
ATCCAATTTTCTATGTTGCCAAATAGTCGACATAGTGACGTTACGGCTCCCTGTAGGGAGCCAAACGCCTCTCTTTACTAATCACAGATTCAAAAAAAAATTGCAAAAATTTGGAAATTACTGAACGGCACCAAAGTGAACAAACAGTATGTTTAAATAATTTATTTCAGCGCTATTTATACAAATAAACNCATACCAAATTTCATCAATTAGAACTTTTTATACTTCTAACAGGCCAACCACTTGGCGCACTCTGTATACATTCGGAATTGTTTTTCTCATTTATCATCTCGGTTAACTACCAATATTTGATATACGATCTTATTAATTAAAAGATACGAATTTTCTCCGTTTGTTACGATTTAATTCTATATGTTGGCGAAATCTGAGCCTTGTGACACCTGAGGCTCGGACACAGTTCGAGAAAAATAAGACGAAAATCGGGCTGGATCTCATCGAATAGTAGTTGATAGAAGAGAAGTATCAATCTGGGATTGGTGCATCAGATGTCCGACTTTCTTATTAAATCACGTAATGAACTGTTGCCTATAGAAACGAACATAATTATTCTTATACTATTTACATGCATAATAAAATACGATCAATTTTTCATTTACTAATATTGAACCGAGATTTTACATAACACTCTCCTATTCGTCATTGTTATAAGAGTAATTGAATTGCTAATTAATATACGAACGTCTACATCGTGCTTTCTATGTAGAAACAATTATCGAAAAGGATTCACATCAATAATGATGTTCAATTATAGACGAAAATAGACGAATAAAAATTCAACAAAAGGAACAAATAGACGGATATATGGTAAGTATGTTTTCGACAGTCCCCTGTTTATCTACACAACAATTGTACATGATGGCTTTGTATTTGCACCATTTTATACACCTGTCGGCTGCAATATTTACGCTACATTAAATAATCAAATTGTTACATGAATTATTTTACAACGAATATTTTTATTGAAACAATTCTGACAAGTTATCGCTGAGTGAATTCTCCCTCATTTTATTCATCTAAAATAATGATTTCAAGAGGATTTTTGTTATAAATCAAATATTGTTTTTCACTATTAAAAGAACTTATTTATATAATAAAAGCAGTATGATTTATTTATAAACCTAGATCACTATAACGAGATAACCTTTTAATGATCTTTTACCAATTATAAATTTAATTTCTAATTATTTCCGACAATAATCGGAATACAAACACAATCGAGAATTACATACAATTACATACTTACAAGTTGGTCGATTTATCGCTTGGGTTCCACTACGAAAATCAAATTCAATTTTTTGGTACTCTTAATAATATTCTTACAAAACGATTCAACTTGGTATTTCGCTAGTAACTCAATCGAGTTATAACTGAATTGAAATAATTCCATTCTTCAAATTTTATCAGGAAAAGTTTATCAACAAGTTTATCATCGCCTCGTATATTCCACAAAAAAGCGAATGTTCATTTATAACAATAATTTTATTACTCGTTAAAAATCAGTTAGATTTTTTTACTCAAGATTCGATCAATAATTTTAGCACGCTGCTCCAATAATTGCCGTTGTTCCTCGGGTAGACTATCAGTTTTGAGATTTCTCAACAGAAAGTGATGGATAAATAGACGTAGACTCTCTCGAAATAGTTTCAATTTATCCGATTTGACAATATTCTCAAAAACACCCCGACAAGTATCGAAATCATTATACAATAGAATACCCAATAAAATCTGTCGTATGAATCTCAAATTAACTTTATCCAATTCGCTGAATTGTATAATTTTCAATGTTGATATCGATAAACTTTTCTCGAGGAACAAATCCACTAGGAGTTTAGCTAAATTTGATGTTTGTACCGATGAACAATCGTTCAACGTTTTCAATTTATCCCAAACTGAATATTTGATGGTTAACTGGTATTTACGATCGTATTCGCAGAATTTCTGCGATAAAAACCCATAATAGGGGTTGTATTGTTTCTCTTGTAGACAACAGTGTAGAATTACGTGGATTATATCGCGCTCCTGTTGATTCTTCAAGCCTAACCGTAACAGTTTCTCGAACGCATCCATATAATCCTAAACAAAATCGTTTTTCTTCAAATAAAACAATAATAGAAAGAATTACCTCAGCCGACATGACAACGCAGAAAATACTCCGTCTAGTATCCGTATTCATTCGCTGTTTTTTCGCCAAATCCAACAATCTTTGCGAGAAAGTATCGTTATTTGCGATATTTTCATTGTGGGATTGCTGTTCTAAATTGCCTTTCCAAGCCGAACCGACTACCCACCAACGTCCGCGTTCTTCAACTAGAAAATCCCCAATTAACAAAATAAAAACCAAAAATCGAAACAACCAACCTTTAAGTAGATCCTCCAACGAGATATTGAGTTGTGTGACATAGTTACCCTTCCTGATAAAAGTCTTCATGATCTTTTTTAAATGTTCCGGATACGAGTTATCATAATTGGGTATTTTCGAGACGTTATTATTCTTTATCGCCAGTAGGATTTCCAACATAAATTTAATCCTCGGGCTATCGGAATTCCAATCGAGAATTAATTCTAAATAGTTTTTAAAATATAAAACTTACTTATCATTGATTGTTGCGCTGGTAGAAGCGGCGCGTTTCTGTAGATTTAAAATTAGATTTTTTAAAGCAACCGGATCGTCTTTACGTAGATTGAAACCGATACTTTTCAATATGTGCAGAATACATTCAAAGTCTTTCTCGCCGAAATTGTCGGTTAGTTTCTTTAAAATATCGTAAATTAAACGTGAATCGAACAATTTAAAATTGTACAATTGTGCGATAGTGTTGATCGTATTGTCTACAGTTTTATCTTCAATCGTATCGTGTACGGTGTTATTATTGTAAGATTCATCGAATTTCTTTACTAGAGTTTGTAAGAAATGCGCCCCAATTTCTGTACCAACATTAGCGTGAAGTACCGTGATTAAAACAACATGCTCTATCAATAATCGTTCTGGTGTTGTTACTTTGGTTATAATCGATTCTAATATCAAATTTGTTAGTGTATTATTCATATCATTTCGGCTATTATTCATATATAAATTTTCAATTTGATTCGCTATCGTGTACATGTTACTTTCAGCTAAACGATTCAATAAACCTTTCAATTGTCGTCTTAACCGATTCAATTTCTCTAAACGGTCTCTATTGTTGCTATCAGCAATTGATTCGGCTTCGAATTTAGCACGAATTGCTGGCGGAATATATTTGTCTTTTTGCTAAAATGAAATTGTAAATTAATTCGAATTTATAACTAGAATTTAATTCATACTTCAATGACTGCACCATCTTTGGATCTTAAACGGCCGTAAATATCCTCCCAAATTTCTTCACCTTCAGCATCGTCTTCTGCTTCATCTTGTAATCCATCATCTTGCTCTTCAATTTCACTATCACCGAAATCTTCATCAAATTTGATCTTTTTCGAATTTTGGTCAGATTTATTGTTGGATTTCTGGCGTTTTTGTCCGATTTCTTTACGCATGTCTTCTGAATCATCTGATTCACTAGCATTTTCTTCATCTACATCATCATCGCTGCCATTACTTTGACTACTATCATCGTCGACTTTAACAAGAGATTTTTGGCCCGTTATCAGTGCGAGATCCTCTTCAAAATCGCCGTTGGCATCTTCTAATTGTTGTTCGGCTAAAGCCGTACTCTCCATCGTTTCTGGATCGCAGACTTCCAATAAATCTTAAAAGAACAAACGTTTAGTTACACGATTATTAAGAATAACAGTAGAAATTACAATCTAATCCATCAACGGTAAACGATTTCGGTATGGATTTTGATTTTCTTTTATGCATTTTCAATTGTTTCTCTAATTTACGTATTGTTTTATCTTCTTCTTCATTGGCATCTCGCAATTGTCCAACACGTTGTTTCTGCATCTGCTTTTGTAATTTATTTTGTTGTTTCTTCTCTTGTTTCCTAGATTCTTCAACTGACAACGGCTAAAATTCATTATAACTATCGACATTATTCAATTCAAATTTGTATCGAGTCTTACCCGAATTGTACGGGATTTATCTGCGGTTTTCTTTGGAATTTTTGCGGTAATTTCAGCTTTTCCTCCATCATCCAACGGTTCAAATTTATTACGTTTGTTGTAGTGTTGATTGCGCCGTTGTTTCTTTTCAATTCTTTGCTGCTTCCGTGATTCTTTGCGAGATAATGGAAGATTTTTAGGCTTTTTTGGCTTCATTTCTAGCAAAAATTCCACAATAAACAAACTGACAATAATAGGTTATGACCACATAACCTCAAATTTACACGTGGCGTTTGAACGCTACTAATAGTCGTACAATAATAAAAATTATTATCAAATTAATTAATTAATAGATAAAACAACTGCGCAGTTACTTTACTATATTTCGATTATCTATATTTTGAATAATTTGGTAGTAATTGGTTGATCCTATTTAGGTTTATTGATTTTATTGAATCGATACAGGCGCTATAAATAGCTGACATAATTAGAAAACGTCAGTTATTTGTCATCGATTTTTAACCTTAATTTGTTTGGATTTAACAAGTGAAGACAATTAAACAACCCAAATATCGCAGTGTAATTTCAATAATAACAACAATGAACAGTATCGGTGATGCATGCAATGATTTGAAACGTGAATACGACGCCTGTTTCAATGTTTGGTTCTCCGAATATTTTCTAAAAGGTCAAACGAACGATTCGATGTGCGCTCCCTTATTTAAAGTGTATCAAGAATGTGTTAAAGTACGCCTATTATCGTTGCTATTGTTGTTGAATTTATTTGATTGTCGTTTACAGAAAGCGATGAAAGATCAACAAATTGATTTCCACGAGGTTCAAAAGGATATTTTGGGTACGGAACACGAACGTAAAATACCACCACCGAAATCCAGCTGACAATTGCGATTGAATATCTGTTCATGGATATTCCGTTAACTTTTAAATCTTTAAATACAGATGGATGTATCTTGGTTAAATGTAAATTACACGAATGAATGTTAGTTTAGTTCCTTCAAATTAAAGATTGTCTATTTTTATGATAAATTTACTTTTAATGTGGACAATTGTTGCTGAATGTACCCCGCAAATGAATTGAAAAAAGTAAATTAATTAATTAAAACAACTGTTTTTATTGAAAACAGTACCTAGAATCCAAGAGACAATCACTGTAAGCTCATTTTAAAAGAAAATTGTATAGAAAATAGTTGCTATTGTGTAATAAATGCAAAATAGCAATTTGAAATAATAAAATTTGTAAAATTAAATTCAATCTGAATCTTCATCTTTCTGCTTATGTTTGTCTTTCTTCTTTTTCTTATGTTTCTTCGGTTGTTCTGTTACTTCTTCAGCTTCATCACCATCTTCAATAGGTTCACTTTCAGATTTCTTCTTTTTTTTCTCTTTTTTCGATTCTTCCACAATTTCTTGCGTTGATTCCTCGTCATCTGAATCACCATCAGTTTTCTTCTTTTTCTTCTTCTTCTCTTTCGTTTGTGACGTGTCTAATTGGGAAGTATCTGTAGTTTCCATACTTTCACTCAATTTACGCTACAATTACCAATTTTAAATTAAACTTTTAAAAGATTATAAATTACCTTTTTCTGATTATCATCTTCTATAGGTTCCTGTTTTATAGGTTCTGTTTTAACACTGAAATTAATTATATAGAATTTTCAAATCGATATAATTTAGAATCTTACGAATAATCTACGTAACTGTTGATCCATTCTTTCGGTGTATTCTCGTTAGGTTTACCATATTTGTCCAATTGGCCTCGGGCAATTAATAATTTCTTTTGACTGGATCTGGGACCTAAGCCCCATTTTCTTGGATATGTATCACGTTCCATTATAACCCGTTTAATTTTAGCAACAACACCATGATCACAACTGGCAA
Source organism: Hycleus phaleratus (assembly GCA_013841185.1). Taxonomy (NCBI): domain Eukaryota; kingdom Metazoa; phylum Arthropoda; class Insecta; order Coleoptera; family Meloidae; genus Hycleus; species Hycleus phaleratus. The sequence continues at coordinate 19,516 of JACDRP010000731.1, read as the reverse complement.
TTGTTGCTGTTGTCATTAATGCAATAGCTAAAGCGACTGCTTCACCTTTTGTTGTTACAATAACAATCTCTTCATTCAATTCAATATTATCTTCATAACGTAATATACCAGGTAATAGAATTTTTGCACCATAACATACAGCATTAACAGAACTATCTTTCATTATAATACGTTTGTGTTTAATTAATAAACCTTCTAAAGGTTGTACAACACGTCTCAAATATGTTTCATCTTTATGATTTTCGTAAAGCCATTGTGCATCTAGAATATCGTGCATTGTTGCTACTTGGTCTTTTTCGCTTTGTATACCGGAACGGACACGACGTAATTCTAACATTTTACCACCAGTACCCAAAACTAAACCTAAATGAACACACATTGTTCGAATATAAGAACCGGCCTCACAACTAACCCAAAAAACACCTAAACCAACAAATAGATCCGTAAATTCATTAGAAATTTACAAATTTTACGTAATTACCCATATTCCTTGAATCGTCATATTGAAATAGTTTACTATCATAAACTGAACGGACGCGTAATTGGCGTTTAACTGCCGATATTAGTGGCGGCCGTTGGAATAAGGCACCACGTAACTTCTCCAAAGCTTGTTGAACTTTAATGATGCCACCTTCGACAGTTGAATGTAATTTAAATACAGCCACATATTCTTTACCGGCAGATTGTTGAGATTTTACTAATCTTGTAGCACGATCGATGCACACAATTAAACAACCTAATTAATTAAAATTTTAATACAATTTACACGATAGTTGTTAGAAATATTACCGGTAACTTTAGGATCGAGTGTGCCGGAATGTCCGGTTTTCTGTACTTTTAAAATCCGTTTAATCCAAGCGACCACCTCATGACTACTCGGATTGCTCGGTTTATCCAAATTTATGTAACCGCCGCTTATATAATCGGCGATTTCGCGGCGCAATGGTGATGAGCCGGATGGCAGTGGTACATAATGATTTGTTCTAACATTGAGACGGTCAAAATACTGAATTACAAAAATCGATTAATTTTAGTCAGTAAAGTTGAGATAACCTACTTTTAGTAATAAAGGCCATTTAGAACTATCCAATTTTGCAATAGCTGAGGATGGTTCAACGGAAAACGATGATTCTTTCTGTATATCACCGAGATCTTTGTCGGTTTTACTTTTCTTCTTTTTCTTTTCTTTAACAGGTGCCGCTTCTAGAAGTTTAAAACGTAATAGTTAAAATATTATGTACGTACCACAATTTATCACACAAGATTGTAATGAAATATATTTTTATTGAATAAATAATCGTGTTTTATAATAAATATCGAGTAATAATTACCAAAATCGCTCATTTTTCAAAAACAATCCACAAACACGTGCACTAATTCAACAACGCGTGAATTGTTTGGTTATGTTTGCATAACTGTCGTTGTTTGTTACTAGAATCAGTCGCGCCAACCTAAATAATAGCGCCATCTTTGAATTGTAAACCCAAAATTTTTGATTTTCTTTGAAAAAAATTGGATAATTTAAAAGCATTTTTATTTGTAAACGACGATTTCAATAAAAACCACAACTACAATTTATTCCATAACATCCCCATATTTATTTCTATGCGTTGGTGTGGATTCTTTCGGTTTCTGTAAAAGTTCCGCATCTTTCGGTTTATTACTAATCGGATAGCCGCCTTTCCGCTTCTCCAGATATTCGTCGCGATTCTTCTTCCGTAATTCCTCATAAGTTACAGTATGCTGTTGTACTGGTGGCATTTCTTCATCTTGAAACACCGGATCTAAATCGCACAAAAATTTTACCGTGTCTTATTCAATTTAAACGAAAATTACTATCGATTGACGGCCGTAAGGAGTCGTCCAGTCCGTCGTATTTCGGCGAATTTGTATCGAAACTGGTCTCGAGATCACTGTACGTTTCCGTCGAGGCGATTCCACTGAACGGCGCCAAAGACATGCCGGGCCCAAAACTCGGGTCTAAACTGGAATTATCGAAAATATCACAACTATCGAATAGTAGAGAAATTGTACCTCTCCCGGACTGTGTTGGTCTTACGGCGTCGCAACATTTCACCAATTTGACTGTTTGGCAATGCCATCAATTTTTCAGCGCACCGTTGTTGGTATGAGAATTTCCCTAGGAAATAACCGACAACAACAGCAACACCAACTTTAGGCACCGCACCGAATCGTGCACTTGGACGTAAATAGCCTTTAAAAAGCATTCAAATCAAATCAATAGAATCTTTGTAATTCTAAAAGTAAACCTGACTTTACACCGTAATATGTAGAAAAACCTAAAATAGCACCAAATGGTAAACACCTCTGATAGAAGCTCTCTCGGTTGCATTCCCTTAACGTTCGCAGCTCCTCTGGAGTGAATTTATACTGAAAAATACATTGAAATGGTTACAATTTTCAGTTCAAGCAAATTAAATGAAATCTTACAGGTTCGTGAGCATTAGGACTGATCTCGTCATCACGTCGGATTTCAGGATTCATTTCTTAAACTTTCTGAATAATCTATGCTGAAAATATCCTGAAATCATTTATCGTAAATTTGAGGTTATAGTCTTTTGACAGATTACGTACTGCAAATATCTATTTAAATTTTTATGGAGAAACAATTAGAAAATTGCTTTAATTTAACTGATTTTACATATAGTAGATTAAAATTAATTATATAGTTGTATAAATTGATTCTTTTACCCGGAAAAATTAAACCACGCATATGTCCTTCATTTAGAGTTAGATCGCACGCTTAGGCTAAGAGCACACGCGTCTACTTTGCTGCGCTGCAGTAAAAACTGCGCAAGGATCATAAAGATTCGTATGACTATAAAAAATATAGAAAAGTGTAAAGTAGCCAATGTCTGATTCAAAAGTGGTCTAGTGTGGACAGCAATTTTTATAAATTGTAATAAAAATATCAAATTGTAGTGACTGCGTGTGGTTTTTGATTTGTATCAAGACTGGCAGGTGTCAAATAGTGTGTCAAATTGAAAATATTACAATTTAAAAGGTAGGTTGTAATGTTTAGATTTTAATTACATATATTCGGATCGTTTATAATGTTATTGGAAAGAAAGAATAATTTTATATTACATTGTAGCTGTGTGCTCTTAGCTTTAGAATATCAAGTTTCTCAATATTGCCAAGTTTTGTGTATTTCTCTTTGCCTCTTTGACTGTATAGTTCTATAGACTTTTTGTGCTATATTTCGGTTAGATTCTTTAGAAATACGAGTAGACCTACAACATATGTCTGTATATCTGCTGAAAAAACATGAAGACTTGGCAACTGTGGGCGTCCAAATCCAGAAGTTCTGTTATAGGCGCGAAAATCAAATTTGAATAAATTAAGCCAATTCACAATAAAACCAAAATAATTACGAACTTATTAAAAATAACAAAGGATTAGAGTTGCTAATAATATAATCACCAATAAAAAGTTGAAAATAATTAGTAATAATTCAATAATAAACCAATTAGTTGCAATTTTAATTATCGTACATAACAATTTATTAATTAACTGGAATACGTCCTGTTTTGGATTAGTTACTGAAAGTTAAGGCCTAACAACTGAAATGATATAACAAGATAATAGAGGGAATTTACAAACTGTAAAAGTTGATATAATTTAATTTTCTTAATATTAACAAATTGGAAAAGAATTACGAAGATAACATCTTCTAATTAACGTTAATTGTGAATAATTGAGAATAAATTGCACAAGCGCTCTTCAATTTTATAGATTTTGAAAATGGCGTCAACACTGTTACAATTCCGCCTGGACATTTTCAGTTTTGAAATAGACGCGCGCTATAAATTAACAGACATTGTTGTTTTTCATTCAAAATTTACAGCAACCCCACGTGTTTGGTGAGTATTTCTATTAAAAATAAATAAAATCGATTAGAGAGGAGAACTAACCATATTTTATCACTGATAGTGTAGCTTTCAATTAAAATTTATATCAATTTTAATAGAGATGTTGTTATATAACGAGTGTGGGCTAAATTTAAAATGTTTATGAATAGAGGAGTAAACGGGAAATTTCGTGCAATTTAAATCTAAATTTGCTGATTGCTGTGACCGTGTCGACGACCTAGAATGCAGGAAAATCGATATATCAAACAACCCTGAATCCCGTTTTTCCCCAACATTTCCCGCAATAATCGTTTTCCAAACGTTACGATACAGAAATGATTGATTCGTTATTCAATTAGTTCCATTATAAGTTTTCTCAAAACGAAATAAATTAAACTCAATCAGGATAAGTTTTAACAAAAAAAAATTTGTACGATTAAGGTCATTTGTAATAAATCTTAATTGATCCAGGGTCGGTTTGTGTACAAATATTTAACTAGATCACTTTAGAATTTTTATTAATAGTAAATGTTTACATAATTGCTTCAATCTTGGATTTTATCAAATGAACTTTGTTGTCTTCGAGTGAAATTACATGTGAGTCTTCGATACAAATAATTGACGCAAGTTGTTTTATTATTTTCGACTTCCTCTAATGATTTGTTTTAATTTGATTTGTCTCTAGTCTAAAAATACAATGCGTTTCGTCATTTTTGATTGCTCCACATAGAAGGCGGACAGAAGAGTATCTAATGTGAACCTTGACTTTTTCAGGAGTTTGCCAATTTTTTTACAGGTATAGAACTGTGGGGAATAGATGAAATATAGCCCAATCCAAAGTTCAATTATTTTAAAGAGAAATCATCAATATTGCTATATAATTGATAATAAATTATTGACCTTCAACCCAATTTATTTTGTTTATGTTTGCAATAAACGAATTTACCGGCAATCTATTCAGAAATTTATTTATAAATGAATATTTTATGACTGTTATTGTTGTTATTATTGTCGAGTTTAATTAAGTCCGTTTTGGTCTCCCTCAGTACATACTCCTGTGCGAGAGGAGAGTAGTGCCAGTTTAACCAGCGATCAGTCTTAACTTCACTGATAGAGGGTCAACACAACATCCTCTTAGTAAGTTACATAATGCGTCAAATATCTTTCAAAAACACAACTTTATTTTAATAAATTGCGATAAGAGAATCAATTAATCAAATTGTAATTATTTGTAGAACTTCCAAACAGGAATGATTTTATTCCGGTAGTGCTGAAAGTTTCGTATAGAATCGCTTGAAAGTACCGCAATGGCCAGTGAGTCGATCAAATTGAAACCTGTCGGCCCCCAAAAGTAAGTCTAAATAATCTTCTAAATCCCGAATAATAACAAATTACAGGTACACCGATGATAGTAACGATGGCAATATTCCGAAAAGTAGTACCGACGATGACGATAATTACGATCCCCATCTCCATCGACAAGTACCACATCCGACAACGTAATCTTGTCGATTTTCCCACAAAGACACCACTAATTGTTGTTTTTCTAGAAATTTTGAAACTTTAGTCCATTTACTCAAAGGTTGTCTGGGTACTGGTATTTTAGCAATGCCTGAAGCTTTCAAAAATGCCGGTATCGTCAACGGTTTTGTGTCAACATTTTTAATTGGAATTCTCTGTACATACTGCCTTCATATTCTGGTAATTAAAACAATATTTCGTAATTGTGATTAATTATATCTAATAATCATAGGTTAAAGCGCAATATGTGATGTGTAAGAGATTAAAGATTCCGATATTAACTTATCCAGAATCGATGAAAGTAGCGCTAGAATCTGGACCTGAGTGCCTTCGTAAATACGCAAAATATTCACCGTAAGTTTAACGAAACAATTAATAGATGCGTCATTTAGTTTAATGTTTTAGATTAATTGTTGATTTCTTCTTGATAAGTTATCAATTAGGCATCTGTTGTGTTTATGTTGTATTTGTTGGCGTTAATATTAAAGCAGTCGGTGATGAATATACAGGCGATACTGTAATTAATAAACAATTATACATATTAATGACATTTATACCGTTCATGTTAATTATTTCTATAAGAAATTTAAAATTATTAGCACCATTTTCAACGTTTGCTAACGTTGTAACATTGGGCTGTTTCGGTGCTGTTTGTTATTATGTTTTCCAAGATCTACCAAATATTGCCGACCGTCCCAGTTTTGGTACTCTATACACATACCCATTATTCTTCGGTACAACACTATTTGCTTTGGAGGCTGTCGGTGTGGTAATTACTAATCAATTTTCACTAAATATTTGTTGATTTTGGTTTTAATTAAAGGTGATTGCTTTAGAGAACAATATGAAAACACCAAAGAGTTTCGGCGGTACATTCGGTGTACTCAATATCGGTATGGTTGTGGTTATTTTCCTTTATGCCGGTTTAGGTTTGATCGGTTATTGGCGATATGGCGAGATGATAGCTCCAAGTATAACATTGAATTTTCCACAAGAAGACATGTAAGTGGTTCGAAATGATAGTAATAGTTGTGCCCCTATTTATTCTCTTCTAGTTTAGCTAAAGCTGTTAGTATTTTGTACTCTTTAGCCATTTATATTTCGTATGGTCTACAAGGATATGTACCGGTTGCAATTATATGGAATACATACGTGGTTAAACGAGTAGAGAATAGTTCACGTTTAATAGTATGGGAATATTTGGTTCGTTTGGTTTGCGTTCTCATTACCTGTAAGTAATCGAAATTATTAGAGTTAATTATAATTATAGAAAAACTACGCCCTATTACTGTTAGAATTATGGTGTAGCTTTAGATCGAGTTTTTCTAGACTCAGTTCTTTGCAAACGGACCATTATTGGTTGCAAACTGGTTATTTTCATTGTTTTTTTCTACTGAAATCGTACGATTTGAAACGTAACGGTTATGCCAAGATAAAAGTACCTTCAGTAAATGAAAATTACGGTACTAATCGGTTCAATAAGGAAATCTTTAAAAGTGATAATTATGTAATAGGATTTGAAATTATTGGAGTGGAATTTTCAATATTTGGATATAAAACAATATCCACTTAATTAATTGTTAACGTAGTTCCACACCATTATTTTCCTACATAACTTTTCAAAGTTGTACGTTCTTTTCAACTATCGTCAATAATCTCAGTGATTTAGATGAGAAATGATAAAAATTTAATTAATTTTCAGTTTTCCTGGCGATGACAATACCAATGCTTGGCTTGTTCATCTCATTATTCGGTTCGTTCTGTTTATCAGCATTGGGTATCGCATTCCCTGCTATCATGGATACTTGTGTCAAATGGCCAGATGAATTGGGACGCTTCAATTGGATATTAATTAAAAATATATTGTTGATAATTTTCGGTATTGCCGGTCTATTATCCGGTAGTTACAGTTGTATATCGGAGATTGTAAATAATTTTAAAACCGGAAATTATTAAATAATAGCAAGATAGTTAATTAAAAATAAAAGACAAGAGAAGCGTAACAATTGCTATATAAAAGCACAATTGTAGGTGAATTATATAAAAAATAGTAGAGGTGAAATTTGCTTGTTTAATTAGTTAGTGATCAACATATCATAAATTTTGTTCCATTTCAATTGATTAGTGAGACAATTAGAGCCATCTTAAAAGAGTTTATTGAAAAATGAGATCGATCGAAATCCTATTTATTGAATATTTGCTCATATTTATCTAAAAGAAAATGATTGGCTTTGTAACTTTTCAAAATAAAAGAAATCGAGAAATTTCAGGCGAGTTTGTATCTTGACCTCCCATCGAAATCTCCACATTAAAAAGTACATAAAATCACGTAATCTGTTCGATTTTTGCTTTCTTTCGTCATTATCTTGATCAAAACAATAGAAATTGGGTCTTTTTCTGATAATAATAATAATAATCGTAGTAATCCCACCAAGATTCACTTTATAGCCTTCACGAGATGACGTAAGGTACCGCTTTCCCCACACACACACATTGTTGGGAACACAATTTGAGAAACGCCATTATTTTATGTTATTTGACGGTGATTATACGACACGTAATAGATAGTTGGGTGTTGTAGTTGTTATTTGTGTTGGTGGTGTGAATGTAGATTTTTTTTTGTTAACAAATTAACAATCACACTAGAATTAGAACAGAAAGAAAAGTGATCGATGAGTGAAAAATGTAAACGACTACAAGAAAATTACAGTAAGATATCTAATTTTAACTATTATCTAATCGAATTAATCTAAATTTATTTCGTTTTGATTTAAATTTTATAGGAGAAAGTAATTCAGCCTTATAGCGAACATATATGGACAGGTTATTGTTCACAAATATTCCATTAATTCGATTGAATTATTAATCGATGGTGGTGTTGGTTTGAGTGAAATTCAACCATCTGTTTTATTTGGTATTTGCCGACCTTCGTCGAGATTTCAACCATGTAAAACACCCATTAACCTTCTTAAAGACACCTGTTTCCATAATAATTCCATCGATTTAGATATTTTGTAAAATTCGATTATTACTGAAGAAAATCATGGCAAAACGCATCAATAAGAACCATTATATTGCCTCGCCGAGACGCGATTTATCACCGACACCCGTCCATATTTCTAGAACTTCAGCGTATTCGGACGGTGAAGACAGCCAACGAGCACCATCTGAAAGAACACTGTCCGAATACACTTCAGTGGTAGATTTAATAATAAATATTGTATTTATTTATAATAAAATTGTCCCGACTTTCAGCCATATACGATTGTTAATGAACGAAATGGTAAAACGAAATATTCACACAATCCAACAACACAACCATCACCGCCACCCCATCGGGCCGCATCGGTGATGAGTCGCGGCAGTGGCTACGATAACGGTTCCGACATTTACGTGACTAGTGGCGCTTACAAGGCCCCATCAGAAATCAGGTAATTTCGATCGAAACGAATCGATTTTGTTTGATTGGGGGTATAGTCGTGGTTCCAGAGCCAAAGCGCCCAGCCACTATTCGTACCGCAGCGGCGCCGCCCCCTCGGTGGCCAGCACCCGTACACGGACGTCGCGCAAAGGCGGCGTCACCGTGGAAACGATGGCCGCCCCCAATCCGTTCTGTCCGAATATTCGCGGCATGTGTTGTTTGATGTTGCTATTGAATTTGGGCATAATTCTAGTTGCTTTAGGTTTCGTTATTGTTATACAATTCGTCGAGCCGCTCTACGTTTGGTAAGATCGATTCAACGAGAAAATAACAGGAGATATTTGTTGTAATTTTAGGATATTAGGAGTTATATTTCTAATCTTTGGTTTCCTAACGTTGATTGGTAGTTTGATTTATTGTGTTATAATCTTTCGGGAATTCAAATCGCCGAAAGACGTCAATCCAGATGATTTGTATTGGACGCACCATTGGCAAAAGACAATTGGCACACCGGAGATCCATTATAAAGCTGAAGAGAAGTATGCCGATGATCGTTATAGCGATCGGTATTCTGTTAGTAAATTATCTGGAAAATATTCAGATAGGAATAGCAGATATTAAATTACAATTTTATATTAAACTACTTTTCTTACGCGCTAATTAAAACAATTAACCTCTGTGTTAACAATTATGTGATATTAATTTGCTTTCATCCTTCTAATTTAGATCAATTATCACTATTATTATCGTATTATTCAAAGAGGCAACGATTTGTGTTTGTATAAATTAATGTACTAATTTTTGCTAAATATTAAAAAAATGCAACTTAAAGTGTAGAAGATTCAATGAAAGGCTCGATATGGACTAAAAACTAAAGAATTTATGCTGTAAATAATCGACTTTAATTAATTAAAATAAGTAAATAAAGATTCTTACACCAACAGTTTCGTTATTCTTTCTCCTAGTTTATAAGTTAATTTTTTCATCAATTTAGGTTTTATATTGAAAAGTATTGTCCATAATCTGACTAATTAATAAAGTTTAAATTATCCAACTTGATCAATCACGACTCTGTTTCAGTAACTCTTCCAGGCCGTATTTCTCCTGCTCCTTCTCGATCTGCTCCTGCAATAATCGATCTAAAATATCCTGGAATCGTTGTCTCAATGCAATATTCTCAATATTCTCAATTTCAGTTTCCTGTTGTTGTCGACGCATCTTCAAATCGGCCAATTCGATCTGCAATTGTTCCAGACGTTGTTCAATATTCGTTCTTGTTAAATTCTGCTCCGTATACGAATTCGGTTGTTGTTGTTGCTGTTGTTGTTGATAATAATCGAGATCTTGTTGCATTATCGACGGTGATGCATCTCTAAACATATCACTGGTGAATTCTGTCAACAATTTATTACCACTTGAATTCAACATCATTGAATTGGAATCGGTCAGATGGCTATCATCGGCCGAATTTTGACTATTCTCATCTAATTCAATAACGTTAAGATGTGCATCTTCTTCATCTGAATCGCTAACAGCACCACCGAATATATCGTGTTCGGCGACATTTTGATTTGTTGTAATTGGTGTCGATGTTTGTTGTTGTGGTTGTTGTTGTTGTTGTAATTGTTGTTGTTGCTGTTGTTGGTGCCCCATCGCCGACGATACTGTTGGCGTATCAACCGGTTCCTTCTTAACGACAGTACCTTTATTAACTTTATTCTCGTCATCTTCATTAATTACCTCCCATTTAAGACTGACAGTATCATTATCAAGACGCAACAATCGTTTAACTTCCTTCTCAATTTCCGGCGCTTCTACATATTTCTTTTTCAATGTCTTCCGAAATCTACGTTTACGGACATTCTTTGCCGGTGGCGTTATACCGTGCGGCATTAAATATTTCTTCTCCACTTTATTTGGATCTTTACGTTTGGATTTCTGCGGTGAATCTTCATCGGTAGTCGCCTGATCATCGTCCTCTTTACAAAATAATATCTGACAAATATCGGCTGTTTTATAGAAACCTTTACCGTCGATTGTTTTCAATGATTCGTTAATGCTTGGTAAGTCCATAACTTTACCTGGCAATATCCAATTATCCACACGGACCTCTCCGTGGCGCATATCATTCTCGATTTTGATTGCTAAACGATCTTTTAACGTGCTACCACTGCGGATTGCTTCACGCAGAACACGGGCTGGTTCGACTGGTAAACGCAAAATAAACTGACATTCCAACTCAGCGGGCGAATCCGCTTCTTGATTCTTATACATGTTTAAATTACTAATATATTTTATGTAAATTGTAGTTTATAATAATAAAAATAGGTAAAATAAATCGATTTGACAATTTATTGACAAATGACGAATTTTAGGTTAGAGCTGTCATCTGTCAGTCTGACATAACGGCGATAGCAGCTTAACCAACTTTAAAAACAAAACAGTAAATGTTCCTAAAAATGTATCCTAAAATATTACAAAAATTATAGCTTTAATTCTTCTTAATAGAAAACAGAACAATTCAACACATCTAATAAATGTTAAATATTCTATAATTTTCTCTAATTTTTAATAAATATATATCAAATTTACAGTTTTAGAGCGATAATTAGTTGACATTTAGATGTAGAAAAGGCGCTAAATTTAAAAATCTGGACGCTAAAAGATTAGGAATTTCCCATCTACAATCTGGACGTTCAGTTGAGAACATTTTAGAGAAACATCGGCTAATGTTTATGTGTAATTCGAATCCAATTATAGCCGGTTATTTTTTGTTTGACTTGTAGCGCAATTATTTTCTTCTTCATCTTCACCACCACCGCCACTACAACTACTACCATCACATTTTATTCCAAGAATAATTTAACCCTGTCGCGTGCAGTTCAAGGCATGTAAATTTGCATCACGCCAACAAATTCTTATAAAAGACTGTCGGTTGTGCTGTATCAAAAAGCTATAGTACGAATGTCTGAAAAAGGCGCACACACACGCTCATATCTTTAAATAGTATGCATATATGCATCTGTGAACAACACTTATACAGAGACAGACAGAAATAAGAGAGCATTGACCGTCTAAAAACAACTGAATAATGTCATTTGCGCCACTGAATCAGCGATTTATTTTTAGAGATAAAGAGCGAATTGATATTTTCTCTTGCTGTTGAGTCGTTGGGTGGTGCATCAAATTTCGGATACAGTTTACAATTTCTGTTGTTGTTGTTATTGCGCTTGATGGAATATAATTAGGGGGGGAATTTGAGATGGTTGCGTTCGGGGGGAGGATAGTTTAGCCTAGTTGTATGCAACATGTGCACAAGTTGTTTGAATAAAATCGATTAGTTCAGTTCTGGTTGGTTTGAAGTCTTTATCTATCTACTGCTACATAAATGCATGCATAAACATAGACTCACACATAGACATACAAACATACACATCGATCTTCTTGTCTTAAATTTCAATCTATATAATCTAGGAGAAGATGGAGGAGGTCATGGTCCATAGTCCTGGTAAAGCTGCAGTTACTCTAGATAACTAATAGAGGTCGTTCTTTGCTTCTCTATTATTCTGTAGTGTTTTGCTCGTATATAACTCGTATTTTTTCTGTTGCTCCTTATTATTCCCGATTCGATTTTGTCTTTTTCCTCAAAATCCCCCTGTTTGTATTTGTGTGTCTGTGTACGAATACTACTCGAGTTTCACAACTCGACTGGTGTTGCTTTTACTTATCTATTTTCCTTCTGACCAAGCCGATGAATGAACTGTTTTGATGCCTTTATTGCTACTATTACACAAACAAAAGAAATCATCCACCCAAAGAGATATACAGTCTGAGTCTCTCTTTCTCCCAATAAACATTCCAGCACGGAATCACTCCATCTCTGTTGTTACCATTATTATCACCGCATTGTTGTTATTGTACTGTTGCAACTCTGATGGTTCCTTTTTTCCTATACGTGCACCTTTTTAGTTTATACAGTCGTGGGTATTGATTTTTTTCCTGACCTACTTGGAGGTTTCCGGTTGCGACGTTCATTTTAAAAATGCACTCTCACACACAAACGCCAGATTTATTACCAAAAAAACAACACAAAATTAATTGCAATGAAGGGTGGTGTTAGTGCAATTAGAGGGGCGTGTAGATGCAAATTTGCATCTTGTGCACAATATTGCAAACGAAATCGGCGCGTTTCAATGTCAAATTCTTGGCTAGTAACCGATTGGATGGGTCAATTGATGGCCCTTGCACTTTTACATGCACATATTCAAGGTCGTGCATGCTTATCAGAGACATTCCGTATGACAACATACAATTCGTCAATGTTATCATCTATACGACCTTGGCGATTGCATCTTATATTAAATTGATCATTGTTGAAAGAACATGAATGTTTCATTAATTTTTTGTTATTGTTGTAAGGGTTGATTGAACTGTGTATTGAAATAAATTAAATGTCCATTTGAAAATTAATGTACTGTAATGGAAATTTAATGAAACATTTTATTTTATCTTGTTGTACGATAGAAAAAGTAGCTGCTGTATGGATGTGTGTACGACGAAAGGCATTAGTGTCACTCTTTTAGATTCTACCATACAAATACCGTATGTACAGCCGCCACCAATAATTGATTACCTTTCCAGAATCAGTCAACCGTTTAAATGCAAATTGGTTACTAAGGGCCGCTCAAATATCGCCCACCTAAAATCTAAAAGTCGACGTTATCGGGAAAAATTCGACTTTATTAGTATTTAAATTAGAATTAGATTTGATTTAATCCGTGATTTTGCAAGAAAACCATGACACTAACATCGATGATAGGCAATATAAGCGATAAAACCAGAATAATTAGCAATTCCAATGGAAGGCTCATTCTTCGTGTAATGAAGAGGTTGAACCAATTAAAAAAAGACGCCAATGATAGGATGATGGCTACATTCTACTAGTAATAATAAGTCATTATCAGGATAGACCAAATAAAGGGTTTTGAAAGAATGTCGTTAGTCCTGTTTGAATAATCCGAAGATTTATAAAATTCTAACCGTGCAAATAATGGGTATCGATCAAAATTGATACTTTTTGTATCGGTGACAATTTGTCAAATATTTATTAGTTGTTGGATGCAGACAGTTCGAAATGGAAGATTGAATAGATAGGGTTGATTTTTTATAGTGACTTTGTGTATATTATACATGTGTGCGTGTGGGGCCAAAGAACTATGCACCTGCTATATACCGTGAGAACATAACATCTAATGTTGTCTCGTTCATGATGATGATGATGATTTCTAAAATAAACTACCGATCGGTTTTGTTAAAATTCACATTTAAATCGAGTTTTGATTTATCGTTAAACTGGCCCGAATTTCTAAGAATTGCAGAACACTCCGATTGGTCAATACCAACTACTGCACAACCAATCAATATCGATTTTTTCATTGAACCAATCAAAACACCATCGATTTCTAGTTTTATTAAGAAAACTGGATTTTCTACAAATACGTTGGTTTCATTTCCAACAATCACCAATTAAATATTTAACCTTAATCGAGATTGGTTAATTAGTTTCTACGTTTAACCAATAATTTTTGTTTATTAAAATAATATAATTGGAAATTAGACCGCCTATTTATTAAAATATGCAGTTGTTGTTGTTGTTATTGGAAAAATTTCTAATTTGATTTCGCGTGTCTGCACCATCGACCCGAAAAACTCCCACTTTCTGCCGTCTGCACAAAGTTCTATATTGCACAAAAGTGAACCTCATCAATATTTCGTTGTGTGAGACTGAAAAGATGTTCGTTCGATGGATGCAATGTGTTCACCGAACCACTACGGTTCAGTTTCAGCTTGGCTCGTTTTAACATTTAATGCACATGTTTAGGTATGTTTGTAGCAAGTATGCAACATCTATATGTTGGATATAATATCGAATGCGCCAAAGTTGCATTATCCTGAAGATGAACGATGGAGTGCCGGTGCTATCGCATCGCGGATCTCTTCGTCTTCGGCGACAGGGTGGGTCCCGCCTGTCTCTAAAACTTGTGATGATGATGAATGTGCCTGCTCGGCTGTCGCGGCCCACAACTACCAGACACCGTCTTCTCGGCCTTACTTCCCCGCCAGTGCAACCCTTCTTTTCATTTTCAATTTTCTTCAACGGTTTTTTGCACCACCCCCAATGCTTTCTTATCGTGTTTTATAGAATGCAATCAATTTCGATGCATTCTGCCATCAGTGCTGTCGGTGCACGATTCAAATATTCGCCGTTGAAAATATGCCAACTAAAATTCACAGTTATCAGCTTTACACGTGATTTATTTGGAAAATAACAGACGAAAGACCTACTAGAAAATAGTCCAAACCTATAGGTGGAAATTAATCGAATCTAGAAAGATGATTCTAAACATAATCAACTATACTTGCATAGTTTTATTACGATATTTTATCCGGAACAGGTCAACATATCTTTGTATGACTCTTTGTTGTCCCCCACTTTTAATTTTCGAAATTGCTTACTTGCTGATTCATCACCTGTTTGGAACAAGCATTCTTTGTATACGTCAAGAAATCGGTTGGTCGGAGAGCACCGGGATTATTTCAAGAGAGAACTGAAGTGGACGATTTCCTATAAACTTTATAGTCTTTATTTTCTTTAGAAAAATCATAAAATGGAGTGGTATCGTATCCTTTCAATAATGATCGTTAAAGAGTAAACGAATTGAAATTTTGCACAAGCATTTAACATTTCCCCAAACTTGCTAATTATTTGCTTAAAGAACTTGGTGTTTTGAAATAGAGTTGCTAAATTCGATAGAAAGATGGACACCGATATTTACATAATTTTTGCATAGTGGAAAGCAAACGAAAGAAATAACAAAATAGTCCTTTTTTGCCGATTGCAAAAACAATAGGAGAGGCCGTTTCTTGGCTGTTTATTCAACAACAAATAAAAATTGATTTGTTTACAGAAGTGGTCTCTTGAAGGAAGTGTTTACCGAATTTCTATCGTTTTATCCTTATAGTTTGCAATTAAATTATAATTAAGAACAATACTGAAATTATCGGAGGTAAACAATATTTTTCTATCAAAAACTAAGGGGTTAACGATCTGAAATGACTAAGAATTGCAAAATAAAACAATTTAAACACGAAATTTGCAAAAACAACAACGGGTATCCCCGCATTTTTTCCATTTTTAAAACCCACAATTCCAGTTGGACCAACTTTATTTCTTGTAGAATTATTCGAAATTAACTCCAATCGAATTTGAAACCACCACAATTCGATTTTGTTACAACTACTAAATAATCGAGGTGATTTTATTGCGACGTTGTGTAGATATTAATTGTGTTTTGTTGAGTTTCAGCCCAGTGGGCAATGAAATTTGTCGAATCTCTTAATCGTCATCAAAATAAAGCAACAACAATAACAACGAGAGGAAAATGCAAATAAAACGAATAAAATTTCGATAGTTGTAAACAATTTTTTTCCAAATCAAGAGAAATATGTTCTGATGAGACAACTGCGAGCCAGTTTTTTCTCCAAGACGCAAAACTGATTGTAAACACAATAACTAAAACCTGTCTATAAATAGTTTTGCAATAGTGACATCGAAAAAATTGTTGATTTTGTTATTAATGATTTTTATGTCGTTTTGTTGTTTCGGAGAAATTCAGCTAGAAGATAATCATCATTGTGATGATGATTACTGGTGCCCCATGTAAAAAATGATCATTAAAATATGTGAAAATAATGTCTTTGTCGCCGTTGACGTCTCTTAACCGGATGCTGTTACATACAGACATCTAAAATTATAAATATACGAAATAAGAATGTTGTTTCCTGTGCTGGTATATTCAAAAGAGTTTTATAATTTTGGGACAATACAAATCAATTTTATTCTACGGTTAAATCAATAAAATCGGCGCGTAATTTGGGGAACAAAAGAGAATGTCGCAATTTGTTTTTGTTGTATTAATTACACAACAAAAATAAATTTTATCGTAAAATAACGCAAAAAGTAATGATACAATAAATGACCATGACCATGGATAAAGAGAAAGGTGACAACATTTAGGTCATTCCCTAGAAAAAACTCTCTTTTATTAGTGGCCAATCTATCGAATTGTTAAACCAGTAGAGAAATAAAGACAGTTTTCAATTTCAAAATAAATTACTTCCTAATTATTATTTTGTAATCGTTTTATTATTCAATCTAATTTGATAGACACTCAAATAAAAATCGTTCCCGTTACATCTCTAGTCTGTGATTAAATCAGTTATCATTTAAATGATAATCAAATGTGCATGTGCATTCACCTATTAAGTCCAATAAATAACGTTTCATTTCAATGAATTCAAGAATACTTTAATACGTTATCTTTCCCGTCTTGCCATCTTTCTCTTCGATTTATTTTGTTAATTTGATGTAGAAAATAATTTATAAACAAAACAGGAAGAGATAAAATTGTAATATTACGATTTGGTGGCGGTATTAAAAAAAAGACTGAAAGTAAAATTGAGCCGGTAGGGAAAATAGAAGAGAATCTCCTTACTTAATTACCATCATCCGGTAATATTTAAAAGTAGCTAATGTCGGGCGAGCACAAAAATACTACGTGTACGTCTCTAAAATACAAAAGATTCAAATTCGATTGTGCCAACGACCAAGAAAAACCAAACAGAAATGAGAATGTTGTACAATAAAAGTAGAAAAACTCAAAAATCCAGTTTCCGATAACAAGTATTTCTGTTAAAATCAGCAAATTAATTTACTGTGAAATTGTTCTTAAATATTTCATTGGATAATAAAAGAAAAAAAAACGGCGACTTTTTCCCGTTCAAGTATCATAGATAATTCATTTTGGAATTCAACCAAAAAAGAGAAGAAAACAGCAACAATAAAATGTTAACGGTAAATCGATCATAAAAATAATCAATTGCAAATTTTACGATTCAGTTGCAAAGAGGACGTTTATACTGCTGATCAATTCCCCCTAAAACTTTTAAAACATTCACCGAAACTCAAATGGTTAATTTTCTAAATAAATTTTATATGTCCGGATCTATTTGCACTGTAGTAGTTGTAACAATGAGAAATAATTGAGGATAAGTCAAAAACGACAAAAGATATCGAAACGGGACATATCTCATTCGATTCGGAATTCAATTTTGTACGGCCGTTACCCCATGGAAATTCTAAAATCAAACCGAATTGCGAAAAACCGCATTTTTAGCCAAAAAAAGTGTGTCGACATTCACTAGTACACGTGCCTATATCGTCAATAAAATGGAANTATTAGTTGGTTTAAAAATATTTTTTCTCAGTGTAGCATTTTTAGTGAATTGTTAAATACGGTCGGATCATTCCTTAGATTCATTCTAAATATTGTCTTTGTAATTGTCAAAACCTCAAAAATAAAAATTACTTGCAGTAATTCATTTAAGTTGCATATATATTAATACTAATACTCATAAATTGCGTGTCGCCTATTCTATACAATGTTAGAAAAATGTACAGCAATGCGAGATAACTATATGCTTAGACCGTATGCATTCCAAATCTATCTATCCTTCAGTGTTCAGTCATACTGAACACAGCAGGACAGACATAAACAGACAGAAAGATTTTGTTATCTCGCAATGCTGCAAGAATTTTATGCCTAGAACACGCAATATATTAGTATACAATATACAGGGTGTAATTGAAATGTGGTAAAATATTCAAACCCCACTGTCCCTGAATGGAACAGAGTCCGAAAAAGATATTTTGGTGAATCAAAATGAGACAAAAAAATTGGGCAAAAATTGATCAAAATTGCACCGATTGTTTGATTATCGCTGGTTAAATACTAACCTACCGTAATGTTATGATTTAGCCTTGATAAGAACGCAGCTGTTAGTTTTAAATATCTCGGATTTCCATAACATTGAACGACACAAGTTTTCTTATTTACTGATTGAACACACCCACACAACACAAAGTTAAAACAATTATAATGAAATAACACAATACACAGTAATAAAACACAAAAATTGCTCAAAATAGGCACCACGTCTGCGTATTCAGCAGCTGTAAATTGGATCATGGTGACACTACACTAATGTTACACTGAAGAAATAATAAACACTATGAAACTAAACTAAACACTAACAAAAGATAAATCACAAACATACCCGAAAAAAGTGATAGTTAAAAAATTACACCACTTCCACAATCATTCACAAAAAAGTTAATACACAAAAAATATTCCTAAAAATAGTACAACAAATAAACGAGGTCCGCACAAATACGTACAATCAACACTACCACAAGCAAATGATCTAACAATAAGAATGTTGTTGATATCAACAATTGGCCTGACGCCGTAAGTTGGCCGATATTAATTACTTTTGTGTATAAACACACATATTCATCGATAAACTTGTTCGATTCCAGTGGCTCTAAAAATCTTGATAAAATTTTCAGCCCCTATTTTCTCGAAAACAGGACCAAATCGACCAAAGATATTTTTTGGGACCCTATATGTCTCTTAAATATTTTACTGTATTTCGATTACACGCTGTATATTAGTATTAAAGCGACGCGTTTTTGAATAATCGCACCACCGCGGCGTATATTTGGCAACGCAGACAGTACGTCATAGTTGTTTACCATTTGCAATGAGTTATCTAGAGTGCCCATCCGGTCAAAAAACGTGTC
>JACDRP010000730.1:0-25471 GCA_013841185.1 Hycleus phaleratus | reverse complement strand
AGCGACAATTGATAAAATTAAATTGAATTCATTCTAATCATCCTAATTGTTAATAATTCTAATTAATTATCCAATTATAACCAGAATTGATTGATAAATATTGAAAATTTACTCACCAAATATAAATTCACTTAATCGAAATGTCACTATAACCTATTTTTAGAAAATAAAAGTAACTAGATAACTGGCGGTAAATTTGAAAATTTATACTTTGTTAACGCTACTTATCATAATGTGAATGATAAAAAGTCCAAAGTCCAAATCGTGGAAATGAGCCAATTGTTTGACAATTCAGTATAAGTATAGGTTAGTTCTCAACATTGAAGACTTTGAGGTTATGTACACAAATAGGGCGCCAAATTCAAATCAATTTGTTTAAAAATAGAGTATATAATATTGTCATTAATTTTAGTAGATTAGAGAAAATCTTCGATTCTTCACAAATCCAATTTCAACAACCAAATTGCGTACTCGATGCCCAATTATATTGTCCAAATATAGAAGAAGAAAACAGCAATTAATGATTATATTCGTTCCGAATGTGAGAATTACGAATAGTGAGAAATGTAATTACAGTAACTAAACGGTATTTCGCCTTTGCTTTACACAAAAAAAAAAAATTAAATTAAATAAAAATTAGATAAAACGGATACCAAACATTCTTGTTGTGTACTACTAGGAGTGATTAAAAAAACATTTTACAAACGAAGAATTTCACAAGACTACGATCATTATCGAATTTAATTTAGTTTTAAAAAGAAAACAGGCCCGCTTGGATTTCCATTTTGATTCACGATCATTTCCCACGTAGGTATAGACCGCTGTAATCTGCTTAAGCCTTTTTCGTAACGAAACACACAAAACGAGAGAATTCTTAAAACTGATGCCGAATTTAAGGAACATGCAATGGCTAGGATGTTCCAGTATTAAGCCTCAAATGTATACTCCGTCTATTCCAATTAGGTTAACCTGATTTGGGATTAACTCGTGTAGTTTCAACAATACAGCTCGTCTATTCGAATTAGGTCAACTTGGTCTTGTTCTAGTGACAGATTAACGATTTTATTTAACAATAAAAAACCGGTTGTTTTTTTTTATTGTTAATATAATCAAAATGTCAGAATATAAATCTTGTTAATAGCACTTTTTATAAGTTTGGTTTTATTGTTGTAGAACTTGTTACAAATAACAATAAAGATGTGAATTTAATTTTCTACTGTAGTTAAAAATGGAAAGGAAATGAATCTTTTGATGTTTTTCAATTCTATTTATTTTTTAACAAAACCGTGTATTCGTATTCGGTTGGATTTATTTAAAAGACAGATTTCCACCTGAAGCTATTTCCATTTAAACTGACAAATTCACACAACAACAACAACTATAACAACCCATAATTTACACAATATTTTATCGACGAAACTAAGGTGTGGTATACTACAATCTATCTTTTTATTAGTATAGTTTAATATTATTTAATTGTATAAATTATAAATTTATCATCTTAGACAATTATTATACATTAATGTTGCTTCTATATAAGCGGCCGAGGATTAGTTTATAAACAATTTATTTTAAAAAATACAGTTGTTGCTACTTTTCCTCTAACAATTAATCAGAATGATTTAGATAACGAATTCAATTTGTTGTTGTTTGTACAAATTGGTGCACCTACGGAAAATCAGCTTTTCATAGCTAGTTTTCTAAATTATCACACCGTCTACAACTAGGCTATTTATAAATGGTTTTATAATGGTAATTCAAATTTTTCGACATAACTGTTTAGTTGAAAAGCAATTTTAAAAAGAACCAAAACTAGAAAATTTCATAAAGCACTAGAACACGCATATTTCGAAAACGATAAGAGATAAAGAAATGGTTAATATCACATTCGATTTTCGATGCTTTTCTATATCCATGTAACTCTGAATTTCTAGGAAATCAACTGAAAATTTTCTAAATTCTAAAAAAGTACGTTTTTGAATAAAAGTATAGTTTTACTGAAACACACATTTCGTCTAGTAAAAATGAACAAAATCAAATGAAAATCATATAAATGGACAGACGAAAGTTGGCTCTACAATCGAGACTTATCATATTTTGAACTTCCGTTTCCGTTATTCTGAAAACCGCACCTAAAGTAGCCAATTTTTCCAAAATAATCAACGAAAATAACTAATAAACAGCGAGTATTCTATTCAACACAGTCGGCCACGTCACATATACACAAATAACAAATAATCATAGCCATTATTTTAAGTGGTCTACTATGAGTACAGATGTTACAGAAGCGCTATAATAGAGATAGAATTTAATTGAACGGAAACAACAGGAACAGAAACGAAAAAATGTCAGGTGTAAAAAATTGTAGTAAATAAAATTTTGATCAATTTTCTGGAAAATTAGCAAATCTGCTGGAAAATTTCTAGAATGTTTAGAAAACGCTCTCAATTTGCTTTATACTCTAAGAAAAATGTTGAAAATTATCGGGAAAAATATGATTTTTTTTTAAACATACGTGCTTCAAGACTTTCCTCCATAACTCAGAAATCATTTAGTATTTTTCAAAACAAAAAGACTCATAGATACTCTTTGAAATGCTCTTTTCAATGCCGCCAAATTCATTACAATATTTCATCAAATAAGGAAGGTATCGATTATCAAAAAAATGGCATTTTCAGCACCTTTTCGAGAAAAAAAGCGTGTTCTGGATTTTCAAATCTTTGTAAATTTTGAAGAAAACTTACAAACTGAAATATTTCTTACAAATGTGAAAAGCTCTTCCAATTTGACATCAACTGTGAGGAAATCATTGGAAAATCGATAATATTTTCTAAGTTATGAGGAAAACATGAAAACAACAGGAAAAAGCACGTGCTCCAAGATTTTCCACCATAACTCAGAATTCAATCAGCATTTTTCAAAACAAAAAAACTAATAAATACTGCTTGAAATGCTCTTTTTAATGCTACCAAATTTATTACAATACCTCATAAAATAACGGAGGTACCGATTATCAAAAATTGGTACTTTTTAGCACGTTTTAAAGAAAAAAAGCATGTTAAGGATTCTCAAGTTTATGTCAATTTTCCGGAAACTTAACAAACTTAGTGGAAGATTTCTTGGAGATCTGCAAAGCGCTGTCAATTTGACATCAATTGTGAAAAAATCATAGAAAAATCGACAATATTTGCGAAGTTATTGAGGGAAACATGAAAACAATTGCTTCAAGATTTTCTTTCGTAACTCAAAGTTGAATTGAAATTTTCTATAACAAGAACGTGAACGCTCCTGAAAATGCAGCTTCTAATGCTATTTTATCTCTTGCGTTACCTCATCGAATTTTAAGCTTCAGCTACCAGATTGGAGTAACTAGAAAGTTGAGATCGATAGAAAGTTTCAGAAAACAAGCCTGCAAAGGGCCAGGATCTACAGTCTAAATTACCATCAAAGGATGAATGAGAAAGGGCCGATTCATCGACTTGATTGATTTCCAAGATTCATATCGAAAATGAAAATTGACAACGGTTAATTCACTAGTGATTGTTGATTGATTATACCTGAAAATTCCATCTAACAGGTAGATTTTAAAGCGTATTTCCAGTTGTGGTGTTATTTTTCATACCAAAAATTCAATTAAATTCCAGAAACCGACAGAACGTTTCTTTCATCCCCATTGCTAATTTACAGTTTGCCGATAATTAAAAGCAAACATTCTCGTTGTGGAATTGAGAATGTGAGTTCAAAATGTCTTGAAATAATAACAATATTAATAATATGAAAACGAACATCAAAACGAAAACAATTTTCTTTGATATAAACGGAAAATTAGCATCTCGATGTAAATAGAGAAATGTTGGCGTGTATTTGTTCGTTTCGAATTAAAATCAAATACTGATTTCGTTACAGTTCAGTATGGTTGACGATCTTTTTGTGGTTTTATAATTTCATTTCTATTGTTGTTTTTTTCAATCAACAACGCGATAATTAAAAATAAACATTAACGCTAGAATTTCGTCAATTTTCTTTCGTCTGTTTGGGATTTATCGTTAAATAAATTCGTTGGTATTCTTGACAACCGTCATTTGTACGAAACAAACAACACGTAACACTGTACCAGCATCAGTTTCTATCTATTTAACAACAACACATGCACATTTTAAGTATTCTGCCGGTCGGCGTGCCAAGTATTTAGAGTTTTAGTTCAGCTCTCGTTCTCTCCTCATGGCCTTTATCTAACTTTATGTAGCTGTAACGATCAACTAACATTTCTATGCAGCTTTCCGTTATTACTGAAACCAATGCTCTACACCAACAACCACATTAATGCAGCTAAAAGGATACACACACACACACACCAAGTGGTTGTAGTAACATTTGGACGAACGCCACACACCATTTTAAACAACATATGGTACAACAATTTGAATTAAAGTTTAAATTCAACAAACTAGCCACTATTGACACCTTACTAGTCCCTTATCTATCGGCTAAAACTACCGTTGTTTGATTGGAGATAAATTGGTGACAATTTCAGATACTGTTATCACCATTTTTGGTACAATTGCCCCAGTTTTTCGTGTTGAACTTTGGAGAATTAATGGTCGATCTTTTGTAAGGTTGGATTTTCAAAAGCTAAATTATTCATGAACGTGTAAACTTAAGAATAATGAGAGATAGTCCACAATAATTGGGAAAAAATAGAGTGCCAATTAAGGTAAAGTTTATATTTATTTATACTCACATACAAATAAGAGTCGTTTGCATTTGAGACGATGGGAAGATGTAATGTCCCATTGGTTTTCTATGGTTAATTCTTTGAACATTGTACATTGTAATTACAATTAACCGACAAATTACATAATTGTTGATTTTTATGGAAATATGCAAATATATGGTTAGAATGGGAAAAATCTCAATCCTTATACGTGGAACAAAAGGCCAAATAACAGTCGAGATTTGTGTGGGTCTTGTTGACATAAATCCACTACAATTCCAACAATAATATAAAATTATTAGCCGACATTGTGACATTGTAAACATTTCAAACTAATTTGCTATTTTAACGTAACGATGATAATAACAATAACAACAACAATAACGATGATGAAAGTGTTGATTGTACAGCCATATTAGATGAAACGATTAAATCCGCGTTGATGATCTGAACTTAATAGACAAGCCGGTGGCTACCGAATTCACGGTTTAATTCAATTAAATTCAATGATGAGTTAATCGAAGGAAAAAAACCAGAAACCGGAAACTATACGGTGGAAATTTTCTATTCTCGATTGACATTTAATTATAATTAGAATCTAATTAGAATAATCGTTGATCTTAATGTAAAGTTTACAATTAATTTCAAGAAGTGCACAAATTATATAACAATATTATCATTTACTAATCGGCTTGGTGCATCTCAATTGTATAGAAGTCAATTCGTATTTCTTCGATTTAATTATATAAAATAATTACTTGATTGTTAATCTATTTCGTTTTGTTCGGTTTTTTCATTAATAATTAGTTTTATAAAATAATCGTTGATGATGGTCGTTTGTAATTGAAAAATTCTCACCGACACTCCTTAACAAGATAAAGAAAATTGTTAAATAATTAGATCAGCTACCATCGCTTTCAATCGGTTCTCTATTTCTAAATTAATTGAAGATTAATTGATCTGCAATTAAATGAAACACTGAAAAAGATCAGATTGTTCTGTTGAAAACGCAATTACCAATAGAGAGAATAAATTTGCACTTTTATTTCAAAATAATCATTTAAAAATTGAAATTAACTGAGAATAATTAAGCAAAACCAAAAGTCACTCTGTACTAGAAAAATAACTGTAATAATAATTGAAATCAACTAGTTAGTCGCCTCTTTATACCAATTTTACAAGCATATAAACGGATTTGTAGTGAGTGATTGTAAGCAACAATGATCTACACAGAGAGGTAAAGGACTGTGTCTTTTAAATGTTACGTTTCAATTATTGTTCGTAACCTCAACTAGAAATTTGTTGAATAATTAGATAAGCTATTATCGCTTTCAATAATTCCTCTATTTCTTAATTAATTGATGCGATCTGTAACTAACAATAAGAGAAACATTGCATAATATCAGTTACGAATGAAATCATCAATGGAAACACATTTTATCTTAAAATAATTCTTTAAAACTTGATTTTGAAAGTATTCAAACTAAATTTAAACATAACTCGGGGAGAAATTTGAAAAAATAAACGACTTTCTGTGCAATATGAATAACTGCAAGAATTATAATAAACTAGTTATTCGCCTCTTTGAAATGGTTGATTGAAAAGAACAGTAACTACACAAAGAGGTGAAAGATTAGCTACTTTCAATATGGTTGTTTTTGTTATTTTTAAATTAATGGAAGATTAATTAATCTTTAATTAAAAGAAAGATCGCTTTAGATTCGACTATTCTATGATAAACGAAAACAATAAAAAAACGACCAAGATTACCACTAAACGCATCATTAAAAGCTTAGTATTGATGAATTGAGCGAGATTTACGCAACTCACCGAGAAATTTGTACAATTGAATTGAAATCAACTAGTTATTCGCCTCTTCAATTGTTTATAATAATTTTATAAGTAATATAGATGTATTTGTAGTGGTTGATTGTAAGAAGAAATGATCTTTACAGAGAGGCGAAGGACTGTGTCTTTTCAATATTGTATATAACTTAATTACGGTTTTTCCGGTAAAAATTTAAAATCGTAGACATACCAAAATTGGGAAACAATTTAGCCCTTAAAGCTAACCTTTTGGGGTAATGAAGATTTGAAATTTTACGCCTGTAGTTGCGTCTTTCGAATCCAATTACGTTGAATATTAATCACCGCATGATGTGCAATTTTCTACTTTTACTGTTTAGAAATTACTGTCATATAGGTGTTAATAATGCATAATTAAGTGCTGATTTGAATGATTAATTTGACGGCTGGTTAATTATGTTTGCTACTTCTGTTCTTGGTAATGAATTTGAATTGGTTTCGTGTTATGATTGGTAAAAATAGTAAATCGAATATTTAAAAGGGGAAGACGGCAAGACAAGAAAAGAATTTGATTTTATCGGAATGATCGAGTCAGATTTGCATTATTAATGTTTGTCGACTGTATGTACGATGATCAACATTTTATATGTTCATTTAGTTGTCAGCGCCTAGAGATGGATTCGTTCGATAAATTCGTTTTTATATTGACATTTGTTTGTGTAGAGATTGACGGCTTCTCAATATGAAAGTAAAACTAATCGATGGATTGTTTTCGTTTTAAATGTAATGGAATAGACTTTTCTTTCTTATTTCGTTTATATGTTATGTAAACATGTATATAGACATATGTTTGTTATTCGTTTGTCTAAGTATTTTCAGTGGAAAATGTACAAACAGATCCCCATATAGATTATTAAAAGACGTTCTCTTATACAGTTTCTGTTAACATGTTTGGCATGTCAAATTCACTTGAAGGACTCGTGTACAATTTGCAAGATTCAGTTATACGAGCTTCAAAGCTAAAGTTTGTTTTTGATATCTATCAAATGTACAACAACAGCCACAACAATGCCGGCGAATAACTAGATTTTTAACAGGAAGAATTTCTTAGAAACAAAACCGTAATTCTCCTCTAAAAGCTCAAATTTAATACAATAATAACAATCTACCATCTACATTAGTCTACCCAGTTATATTTATATTACAATAATATGCAAGAGTTACAACCCATATAGATTCAAAAGACATTATCAGGGTGATTTAAATTATACAACAAATGTTATTTTCTATCTAGATAAACGCCTCTAGAATTTCGTTGTATTGATAAATTGTAACAAGGCTACTTCCGACATTTTGTTTGTGTCGCCCAAAGGAAATTAGATGTTGACAATGACGTTGATGATGATGATGATGATGACAACAACTTTAATAGTGTCTGTGTAACGGTGGTAGTGTTATTGTTATTATTATTGCAAAATCATATCTGGCAAACTAATTTTACTACATTCACTTAAAATGCGCTTATTTATACCATTATCTTCGCTTGGCTATCTATAATTCATTGAATTTTATTATGCCCGGAATATGTGTATAGAAAATATGTCATTTGTATTTTATTACAATTATTGTTTAAATGAATTATTCGAAATTTATATGTATGTGCAGTAAGAAGTATTTATCTTAAACAAATTGAATGAATGAATTTATAATCATAGTTTCTCTGCAATTCTATACAATGCTTCGAATTTTATTAGAAAATTTTCCTTTCTGTGAGCTTTTCTAGTTGAAAATTGCACCAAAAGCTTCCAATTTTGACCCATTTTTTTAAGAAAAAGTTACATGGAGTAACTTAAGCATAAATCTAAGTATTGTCCCATTTGGGAGTTTGTCAAAAAAAATGAGAACTGTTAATTTCCGGCTTGAAAATTAGCTATACCAAAACCAAATTTTGAGATATTTTCAAAGAAAAAGATACATGAAGAGATATGGAAACGATAATGTCCAATTCTATTGAAACATACAAAATTGCAGTTTCTCGATCTTTTTAAAGAAATAATAAACTTTGCCCTGATTTCTCTGGTTTGAAAACTGTACCAGAAAGTTAATTTTGGAGAACTTTTGCCAAATATTTCTGTGAATTCCCGACTTCCCAAAGTTTTTCAAGAAAAGTAAGGACTTTGAATACTGTACCAAAATCTTCTAATTTTGAAGAAAGGTACATCATCAAATGATGCCCAAAATTGTAGTTTCTCCGACTTCTTGAAGAAACAAAATATTTTTCCCTAGTTTCTTAAAAAAAATGTGAATTTTGAATTGGAAAATGTTCCAAAAATGTTAACCTTGAAGAAGTTTGTCCAAATTCTTCCATAAACTCTCCATAACTGAGTTTGCCAAAAAAGTATGGACAGTGAATTTTTGGTTGGAAAATTGCACTAAAATATTTCGATTTTGGCAAAAACTGTCTCACTGAAAAAAGGATCTCCTAATCTAATAATATTTTTGAAAAAAGATTTTCTCTAGTTTCTTCAATAAATGTAAGTTAATTATGAATATTTGTCAAATTCACCCATAAATTTAGCTTTTAAATCTTGATTGGTTGTTCGAATTGATTTCAAGGGACTTGGAAAGAATACAATTATGACTGGAAAAACATTTCAACAGTGAGAAAATGCACAAAATTCTACATTCTAGCTTGACATGGAGCTGGATTGTGGATGCAGTTTTTACTCATCAACATTATTAGCAAAGAGCAGATGTATAAAATTCTTTACTTTTGCTTGATTATTGTCATTTTGCCAAAAAGACACCCATAAAACAATCTGTATTTGTTATGTTAGTATTTTGAGATAACTTTATGATTCTGGACGCCCAAAAATTATACAGAAATAGAATTGATGATGAGATAGACAACATTTCTACTAAAAATAACCCGTTTTTCAACTACCTACTGGCAAATAGTCTCCAGTATATTGTCAGTAACTTAGATATTGTTTGTCGTATCATAAACGCCCACTAAAATTAAATTTAGCTTAAAGGCTAAGATCCAATCTAATCATTTTTAAGATACATAAACGTAATTAAATCACAAACTATACCTTTCTACGATAAACTATCTTATAAGGAAATGGGTAATTTTATTGGTCATCAAGTCAACATGGGACTACTATAAAATCTAATCAGTCCCCAATGGAAATAAAATGGGCTAATTTTGCAGTTAATAAGCTGCCATATAAACGAGAGTTTATAACGTTAATCTGTGCAGTTCTTGTAAATATAAATAAAATTGAACTGATAATAGTTTTTATATATTAACAACCCTAGAATTTCGAATTTTCCGTTAGCATTTAGAAAACAATAACCAGACATATGTACAATTAACAGTTAGTTTAGTTTAACAGTTCGAGTTTCTATTATAATTTTCTCAACTATAAATACTCAATTTATAATTTTGTTAAGCATATGCATATTGGTTTTAATTTCCAGTTAAATGTTGAAAATAGATCCGTTAATAACATATTACAAAATTTTTGAAATCAATTGAAGCAGTGTAGTGTATCTGGATATAATATAACGAAGATCGAAATTGAAACTACCAGGAAGAGAAGCATCTAAACTTTAATAAATACAATAATATAGTTTAGTTTGAGAATATATTTTTATCTTCCTTTTCGAATATTCAACGATAGAAATAATGGAATAGAAGAAGATGGATGTATGATGCGTGCAATAATTAATAACAGACAACCGATCTGTTGAATAACAGTGCAATTATACGATTATAGACATTGAAAAGAAAGTGTAGTAATACACAATATGGTCTGTGGAACGTAATTATAATAAAAACATATAATTTCCTAGACAATTCCGGAATTCATTCAATTTCTATCGTCAATTTATTCATACGTTTCAATAGAATTATTATGCTAAATATTCAACTGGCTCAAAAATTGATTTTTGCCAAAAATATGAAAGATTTCCATATTTTGCAACAAATAGTAGCAGAAATAGAGTGCTTGTGTCAACATAAGCTACAAACTTCAAATTTTGTGCAAATATTTTCAGACAGCCTATATACGAATATAATTATTGTTGATATTAGTAGGTGTTTCCAAATCCAAGCGTTTAATTTGTTCAACTATCAAAAATTGTATAATAATTTTTAGAAAATTGTGTATTTATTAACAAGAATCAGGGTTATTATTATTCAATCATGCCACTACACAGATAACTATAAAATAATGTTGATATGTAACAGCTTTTCTTGTGAATATAATCAATAAACATCAAATGGTAGAGAATACAAACCAGGAAACAGATAAGTTATATTGAAGCTACATTGTTGTTATTATTATTATCATCATTATTATTATTATTACAATAATGTAACGATCTATATAAGAGTCGGAAGAAATTAATTGAAGGGCCCCCAGGTATTATTCGAAAATGAAACATTGCAGATATTGGTTTATTCATTGATTGTGAATATGTATAATTAAATATCTTGTACTGATTAAAAACTTATTTTAAATAGATTTAATATGTATAAATACTGATAGTGGGATCTTTTTATTTATTTATATACTTTATCAATATACTTTGTCTATCATAATTTTGCTGACTTGACTTGCAGGCAATTACAGAAGCGAAAAAATCTTAACAACACTATCAAGATCTTAAAATCCGCTAGTTATTGTTGGAGAATAATAATAGTAATAATAATTAATATGAGGATGATTTTCAATTAAATTGCAAGACTTACAGAACGATTCTTGATGCTTGAATGGTGCTAGCTTTTATGGCAATATCTATTATCTAACGTGCAATTTTAAAAATACGCTAAAGATGTATAGGACCCCCTTGGAGATCATTTTGACAAGAATAGGCCTTGTGGTTCATCGAGAAGTTGGTCAAAAATGATCATTTCTAATGATGTCACGATTTTCAAAAAGACTTACACTGATGAAATGATTTAGAATCATATAGTGATGTTCTTATTATTGAGAAGTTGGTCAAGAAACAATCATTTCTGACGATATAACAGTTTTCCGTAAAGAGTTACATGTAAAATGATTTAGGATGTCATACAAATGCTTCCAATGATAGAGCTTTGTATTGAAAACTTGGTCAAAAAATGATTATTTCTGACGGTGTCAAAAAAGTTACACGTATAAAATGCTTTGGAATGAAACACAGATGCTTCTAACATTGAGAAGTTAGTCAATAAATTATCATTTCTAACCATGCCAAAACAAAGTTACACAAAAGGATATTGAGAAGTTGGTCAGAAAATGCTCATTTCTGACGATGCTAAAAAAGTTACACGCATAAAATGATTCAGAATGACACAGAGATGTCCCAACATTGATTTTTTATAATCCTCTTATTTCGTTTTCATTCTGGAATGCGATGGAGAAAAATGAAAAAAATATGTGGGCAACTTCTCGAAACATTGTGAGTCATTTCGCTTGTTCTCAACAATAGCAACGAGCGTTTTTGAGGTTCAAAATTTGTCAAAATAATCTCCAGGGATTCTCCTCAAACTCCTTAAAATCCCATAGGAACTAACAGGTGAAACAGGTGGGAGAGTTCGGTGATAAGGCGATTGAAATCGTGTCCATGATAAGACAGTAAATTTGTGACGTGTTGGTTCTTGTTAAGAGGTAGTTTTTACGAATCTTTCAGGTCAGTGTATAGGGCACGTGTATGGAATTTAACGCAATACAATCGATTAAATAACACAATACCAACCGTACAATTGGTCTAAGAAAAGTAAAGTTCACAATCAACTGAAACTATTGGCCGCTTATCAAGAATACTAGAAATTTACAATATAAATACACATATAAGAAGTATGGACAGCTTTTGTAATTGCATCTCGTTTAACTGTATAAAGTACATGGGGAAACGACTATTATTGTTTATCTTGCCTTATATCACCATATGCTAACTGCTTAATAATTGCAAACTGGTTCCACAATGTGCACGGTGGACATGGATTTTTTCTGCCCCCATAAAAGTCTAACCTTTCGTATTATTATAGTTGTTCGTACATTCAAAACGACTTCCTTTTAACACAAGAAGCAAGACGAGATTTCCATCAATTTTCGCATCTATTAAAAAAAATCTACATCTAATTAACTCTATGCTTAAAGTTTTCCATCTGTCACGATCAAAATAAATCATTTAAATCTATGCTAAAGAAGAAGAAAATGGCAGCATGGAGAGAAAAAAGCAGACTAAAATCCGTGAGAGTGTTACTTAATGAGCCAACACCCTCATCAACATGCTAATCTCGCTGATCTGCTTCACGAATAACTCACGAAAAACTCCGGGAATTGAATCGAATCTACAGTTCTTGATTTTTAGTTTTTCCCCTAGTGTATTCTATTTTTTACGCTACTACTATCACTACTAGCACGACTAATGGTGGGTTTTTGGTGATATGATTGATAAGTGCTCGTCGATCAATCGACAAACGTTATGACATCCAATAATTGAATAAACGAGCTCTCGTGTCAATCGGAAAGGACGACTATTCTCCCCTTATACAGATCCGTCAAGAGGATTGAGTGAGTGAACGATATGCGAGCTGAAGAAAGGATCATTTCACTTTCATTACAAGATCAGGAGTAGTATCTGACACTTTTCTATGTTGTATAAATTACGTCAAATGAGATATTTAAAATTTTACGAACAAGAAGAATGATTACTGTTACTTCAATTTGAAAATCATCAGCACGTATTCGATGGTTTTTAAATTAATAACAATCAAAAAAAAAAAATTAATACTAATCGTAATGGGGAAATTGTAAAAACTATACAATCATCTACTCAATTATATTTTACGTGTAAAAATTTCTACTTAATCACAATTTTATAAAAATTAAATAGTCTATCAAATAAAATCTATACGGATAGGAAACTAAACTAGATTACTGTATTGTTCAATAGGAAAAATTCGAAAAAATTCATATGAAAAATACAGAAACAGTTAAATAAAATCTATCAATGTCACAGTTTTATTGTTGGAATAACAAAAATTAGAAAAACGTATTTGCGGATATGGAGAATAGAGGTGAATTGCCATTTACAAATCGATCAATCAAACACCGTTGGCCACAATATTTTGTCGAAAATTGATTATATTTACTTTTACTTTATAAAGTATCACCTGGCTTTAGCAAACATGATAATTTACACCTATTGACACCAAATATGGGTGGAAAACTAATATTTTTACAACGAAATAAAGTCGACAATAAGAGAATTTTTAAATGAGTTGATTTCTTGGAAAGTTTCCTGAAAAATCGGAAAACTTCTATTGAAATTCATGAATTCGTTCACTAAACGTCTAGACGTTAGCTTATTGAATATCAATTAATTATTGGAAATGTGATAATTAAACATTATCGTTAATTTAATTATAAAATATTGGAAAATTTTGATTATTATTTGATAATCTACAATTTCAACATTATTTATAAAATATTAATTAAAAACAGCAGTGATAATTGATTAATAAATTCGGAAAACTCGATACAATTGGATGATTTATGTTTTCCATATTTGACAAATGTAATATTGCAAATAATCACTATCCAGTTACGAAAAAGCCCTCATTTTTAAACAAACTATAAAAAATATTATTAAAACACTTTATACGGACTTGGCGATTTGAATTGGAAACATATAAATTCAATATTTTACCAATAAGCTATAGAGTAAGAACAAATACAATTTTTAAACGTGCTGACCAAAAATCATGCTTCCCAGAGTTTCCATTCTTCCTATCGTGTTATAAAAGGAAGTCTACATTTCATGTTTATTTAGAGGCACTGAAAAAATGTTAGTAGGAGTTTTCAACGTCGCTTGTCAGTGAAAAAGTGTATTTATTTCTTAGTTTGTAGGTAGATAAATGAGTTACTTACAATCTACAAGTGTATTTTATTATAAACATTGAATTTATGCCAATAAATTATGTTGCTTCATAAATGTCTTGTTTCACTATCGTTGTTTTGATTGCTTAAGAATTATTCTTCAATTTATTTTAAAATGAAATTTAAATTTAAACGAGTATTTCTATTATGATTTAGATAGGCGTTACCCGAAATTGATTACAACATGTCTAAAAATATAGAATCAGTACGTCGTTTTTTATTAATTAGACATGCATTACAATTAAAATAGACTAGTTTTTATACAAATGAGGCAGTCTATATCGTGCAAAATCTATAAACTTGCACATTTTCTACAGAACAAAAATTTGGCATCAGAGGCGAACGACTGCGCGTTTCAAAGTTGATAAAATTGCTAAAACATTCGAATTCTAGCCAAATTTTATGAAATAAACTCCTGAATGCTGCTAATAAAAGAATAAAATTTCTTTAATATCAGACTTTAATTTTTTGCTAATCTATAAAAAATATTGTGGAACTTAAAACGAATGACTGTATCGCAGTGGGTGAAATTTTATTCCAATAAATGGTGGCTTTTGTTGAATTTACTTTGTAGTCAATATTTGCGAGCCAACAACCAAATAAACAAGCAAATAATGCGAAAATTAAGCACAGATAAGCGAAATTGAAATTTCTTTCAGCTATACACAAAATAAAACAATAAAAAATTAATGGGCTCGCTTAAATGAGCTGGACTGGAAATTTGCACCTGTCTCGATCAATTGAAAATTTGCTGAAACCGACTAGAATATCGTACCAGTATTTCAACAGTATTTTCACGTAGATCTGAGTTAATTATAAATAACAAAGACGACTGGTATAACTTATAATTCCAGCATAATTAAATAATTTCTTTTGTTAAATGAGAATCTAGAGATCTTGTGGTTGTTTTTTTTTTCTGTTTAAAGAGATCTAATGAAATTTCCATGTTTCTTTTTATATTCAATTTGTTTGTGTTATTTGCAAATGGTCTTCTTTAAGACTTTATAAATTCTCTTATTCCCTTGTTTAGAAAAAATTATACAATAAAGAAGATGAATATACGGCACATACAATAAGAATTGTTATAATACTATTGTGCACGTTAACTGGATTTATTATTTTAATTTCCGGGGCTATTGTCTTTCATTGAAACAAGCATAAAAATATTCATAGACTGATATGGTCTGGTTTCGAAATATCTATGGTCTTGTCAAAAATTATTCCATTGGGGGAGTCTATCGGGAGCAAAACACGAGATAAAAAATTCAATATCCGTTCAAGAAACTTGTAAATACAGGATACGACAATAATCTAGAATGACATCAATACAAAAACTGTAATGGAAATTGACTTGTCGTACAAGAAGTCCTTGAATACTAGACACAAAAACAACTATTAAACCCCTGATTGATTGGGAGCGTATCGTTTGAAAAAAAATTGACGCGAAGACAATAACGAGGCGCCAATTAGAAGCAAAATTGATCAAATACGGCTGTAATCGGTGGAATTAAAACGGAAAAAAATCGACTACATCAGAAATTGAATATCGTTTTCAATTCAACAAAGATTCTTATCATTAAATGAATTATTAATAGGAATTTTTAATTAATTTTTTTCCAAACAAGAACAGCTCCATAATACATTATACATTACAATGTTGATGGTATTAGATGAGAAATTTAAAACAACAACAACCGTATAAATAATAGAAAAATCGACAATATATTCGCCTAAGGAAATTTTATAATAACTGAAAACTATATAGTATAGACTAGATTTTCCATAAATAGAGAGTTAGTTTATTTACAAATAGACAATGGATGTATGTATGTAGTTATTATTTTATAAAACATGTAAGGAAATCCTAAACGATTCCAGATAGAATTTAATATATGGAAAGGCGGAAAAAATTCAATATAAAATACGTTTAATAGATAGAAATATTGTCAATGTTTGTGTTTCCTGTGATTTATTTGATTATAATGACCATTTAAGTTTACTATAGCTATAGAGTCCACTATAATCGTTCTAAAGCGATTAAACAGCCTTTATTTCAGGATGTAACGGTAAAATTCGCTGAAAACTAAACAACTAGGTCGAGAATCTGAGTAAAAAAGACGAGAATTCAATCCAAAATTACTGCCAAATGGCGAAATCACTCAATGAACAATGAAGACACGATTTCAATTCAAAATTACTCAAAAATTGCTAAATAATCCAAATCTTGTTGAAAAGTAAACAAAAAGATCGAAAAACTAAGCAAAATTTCTCCAAAAATCTAAAAAAAGAATTCCAAAATAGTTGAATCTCCCAAATTTATTAAAAACTAAACAAATAGGGCAAAAATTTAAGCAAAAGAGACAATAATTCAGTCAAAAATGTCTCCAAATAGGGCTAAATCACTAGTGAAACATCTAACAAAATTCATTAAAAGTGCCAAATTTAGGACAAAAGTTGCCCAGAATTCGTTCTTTTGATAATTAATATCCAAGTTGACGCAAAAATTAATCATTCAGGGCGGAAAATTAGGGCTAAAATCGAAAATTCAACCCAAAAATGGGAATTTTTTGGGTTAAAAATTAACAAATGTCACTCATCAATATCCAAAATTGCTAAAAAAGTCTCAAACAGACAAATAGATTGAAAATTAAAATAAGAAAAGCAAGAATTCAAAAAGAAATTTCCACAAAAGGGCTGAATCACTACTGAAATATATTTAAAAAATAGACAAAAAGTGTCAAGTTTAGCACTAAAATTAACTAAAACTCGTTCTTTTGATAATCGATAGCCAAATTCATCCAAAAATTGATTAAGGACTAAAATTAGAGTTAAAATCGGAGCACCAACTCAAAAAGTGTCCAGTTTCATTAAAAACTGACCGGTGATGGGAATCTTTCCAAACTTGCCAAAAAATCAGAATCTAGCCCCCTAAACTCCCTTAAAATTGTACAAAAAATTGAAATAAACAGCATTTCGGTAGCAAATTGAGTCGATTTGGCTGGATTGAATTAAAAATTAATAGAATCCCATTTATTACAGAATAAAGAAGGAAACATTAGTCGGTTTTAGTATTGTATACACGACTTGTATTCAAGATTAGAAACGAAACAACTGTGCAATACAAAACGATGATTAAATACGAAAATCTGTAAAGATTGTGATTGAAAAATCTGTTGCAATAAATTTTTGTCGATTTTCCACAACCCTCGAAAAAAACACCCAACTTAAATACAACTTATATCATTAAATAAAAGCGGCTTATTTACTGTACATTTCCTGAACAGATACAACATTGTACATGTATTCGAGTATGTTTAGTTTCAATGAAATCACTCCTATCAATCTGAATTTGTATCAGTAGTGGTATTGTCGTCGAATAAAGTTGTAGATTTACCAATTTCTTGTTTTATGTTAATGTTGTCGTTGTTCTAGGTCCCAGTTTTCTGACATTCTAACGGATCATTGACAATCTACTCGTCGTATACATTCTAATTATGCTCATATCGATGTGTCTATCATGAAATGTTCTATATTGTGATTCATGATCATTTTCGAGCACTTGTATACGGTTTCGTTGGTTATTCCGATTTTATAAAAGAAACAACTCAACAGTACAGGACGTACTTTAAAATAGCAAAGATGAATTCATGTTTGGTGTGTGTGTAACGGTATTGTGATCATGAGATATCAATACTATTATGTGTATATGTGTGTGTTTCTACATATATAGTGAAGTTCTTAGAATGTGGTATATTATTGCACGATGCTATCTTATGATAATGGATGGCTTTCGGAAACTTGGAACAACAAGTGGAAAAAGTGCCATCTTCACGTCCACGATCTATACCGTCACTATATTTGTAATACCGATACGACACTTGTATTGTAGGAGATGTTAATTAGTCTTAAAGGAGCAACAAGCCACACTGACAACAACCACAACAACACGTCTCTAAAACTAATAAATGAAGAATTATGTTTTCGTTGCATTTCCTATAGTTTAATCCTGATTTATCGATGCAATTTATTTTATTTTGTTAGCCCGTTAGGTCGCCGTACATCCTCTTTTAGATGGACGATTCACACAGTACCGTTCATTCGCTCAATTCTACTTTACATCGTCTAAATTATTGGACACTTATATGCCCGATTATTTCGAAGAGAATCACCACAATTTGACTAAAATCACCCATACAATAGCCCTAGCGAATATTTCCCACGTTATCTACACCATTTAAATGAATACAATACAATAGATTCATTGTAAAGCGAAATGATTAAAACTGCCTAGTTACGGAAGCTTCATTACGAGTAATTGACAAGCCAATTATAATTTTAGGATGAATACAATTGATTGATAAGTCGATGGATATTACACCGAAATCGGGGCGAGTTTCCATCAACTAACTGTAACTAAATCATCCAATAATAAGGATTTCTATTCGAATAAAACGGGATATTTTCGGTATTTAGGTGTGTTACTGTCGATTCAAATTCGATTCGATTGTTCAATCAGTAAGGAATAATTGAGTGGAAAATTTGCGCGAAATTACACGAATTCGCTACGAATTCAAATCTAATTGTAATTTATTCATATTAGAAGACAAAGATATAATAAAAGTCGCAGACATTCAACTTCAATTAGCTAAATTACAGGTCAAGCAAAAAATCGAGCAATACCAGTTTATAATTTTTACTACTGACCGTTTTAACGGAACGGTATCTGAGTCACGTTCGAATTTGGCGACGAATACAAGAAAAAATATGATTTTAAAGATTGTTCTACGAACAATAGGCGATGACAATGAAGCAGATGAAGAAGTAGACGAAGAAGTCTCGAAATAGTGAAACGTTCTGAAATTCTAAGAATACATATCCGTCTATAATAGGCGTTAAATTTCTTTTTTTCGATGATGAATACATTTCACGTTGTGTATGTCTATTATTATTCCAATCAATTTTATTACTAGAAGAAAAAGTGATTTTTCGTTTTATTTTAGTAATTCTCCAATTAGATCTATAATTAGCTATTTTTGTTGTTGCCTGAGGCGATTGTATTCAATCCAACCGGCTACCGGAGTTGTATAATGGGAGATTGCCATAATTTTTCTACGTCTCAATGTGGAAATTTTTAAAACAATTACACTAGATAAAAATGATGGAAAATTGTCAATTTTCGAAAGAATTGATTCGCAAATCAATTTCTAGTGAAATAAGACAGCTTTTTATTTGTTTGTTTTACAACTCTACTACCTTTAGGATACAACGAATCAAAAGGATCGAAGCGAATCTAAAATCCTACCGGATGTTAGTAAAGCTTCTGATTCGGAAGGCTTATAGAGTCAACTCGGTTGTGTGACTGTTTGATTTTTTTTCCTTGCCTCTTTTTTCGCTTTTTCATGCGGATATACATTTAACACCAGTGAAATACAACCGGGAATAAACTGAACCAAACTGTTTTATTAAGGTAATCAACTGTAATTCAACTTCAATAAAGAATAAATAATAGTGTTGACTTAATTGAATGTAATTATTCCTATAATATTATATGATAAGCTGATTAAATATAAACTGTTCAGGAATGAATAAAATATGATAAGCTTTAAATATTAAATACAACAATAGACGGCTTCAGAGCACTTTAACCCGTTATTCTATACCTCTATGCGTATAAGCAATAATGTATGTATATGTGATAATAACTATCAAATAATAAGCGCATTTAAAGCTGAAATATAGTGAATAAGAGTCGACTTATTTATTTATTGAAACTGAAACTAAACCGCTTAAAAGGCCACAAAACAACCAACCATACAACAATCACCACAATTGCGCTATTGTAGTTTTAATTTTATACAATGGCACAAAAATTGAGGCATTATTCAAAATTCAAATCCGCCAAAGCGACATATTTTAATCAAAAAACACTAAAATAGTTACTCGTACGAATAATCCAACAATTATTCAAAATACTGGAATAAAAACACACAAATTTGGAATTGTAAGGTTAGATTAGAAGTTATCAACCCATTTTCTCAAAAAAGTGGATTGGTATAACCAAATTGTCTAAATATTCACCTTTACAATATCAAATTCGATTAATGTCAGTCTTACTCGGAGTATTCGTCACGAATTGTGTGTTTGAAAAATTCGTGAATTATTTTGATTTTACAATTAGAATTAGTTTTGAGGTTAGAAATTGTACTGATTACTCAAATATTTGTCTGTTTTTTTGCCGATTACTGCGATAAAATAAGTCGGTCTCTTGTTTTCTGTCGCCTGATAGAAGATAGTAAGAGTGGCGCATCCACCAAAATTGACCGACTCGATTGACCGTAAGAAAATCGATGAAATAGTGGAGTATCGCGCGAATTTCCTCCATTTATCGATGGAATATCCATAAATCCGAGCTCTTCCATTATACTTTCACTAGTAGAGTTAGATCTCTTAAGTCAGTGAATGGACCGTAACTGAAGATGGTTGGAAGATGAAACAGTATTATATATAATTTTTTTTTCGGTTTCAATTCTATTTATAAATATGTAGCTAGATTAGTAGTATGTAGATTTCACTAGATTCAGGAATGTTATTTATTATTTACCTGTATAATTTTATATATATATAGTGTGCATTGGAATTCAATAGTTTTGTGTTCAGTTGACCGTAAACTTTATCAAATAAATATGGGATTTTTATGCAATTTTTACCAGTTGAATGTGGAAAATCTACACGTTTCACCAATTCAACCGAATTTAATTAGAATCAATTAAAATTTAATGATAATTGCTCTTTTTCACACATGAGATCATCAGAATTCGACAAACGAAATATTCGACGAATTCCAAATGTTTATAACATAAATTCAATATGCGGCTATCTAAACTAGATTCTTGTATCGAATAGATTTACAATCTAGTTACATAACTAAAGAGTACCAAGTCGATATGGGAAAATTGAAATTTCAAGCACGCAAATATACAGAGAGACAACACAAAAATCTCGATACAGATGACGATAAGATAACTTTTATAATAGAATGATGTTCGAATGTCGTTTAGAGGGAATCAAATAATAAATCAATAACGATTTTTTGATCGATGATTCTTGATGTTTAATATTTGAAAAATGCCACAAATTGGCTGGTATTGTATGTCCACGATCATTGTTAAATTTGCATAAATCGTGCTAAATTTCTAACACGAAAAAATCATCAAATAGTAACGGTAATGGTTTTCCTAATAAAGGTAAACATCATTGTATGCTTATATTGGAATCTCGTGTATTACAATTTGCTGGATTTTTTTCGAATTGTTTTCTCGTTATTTATTTAAAGATTTTTCTATTGAATATATCACGAATACACCCACAATGAGTATGGTTTCCGGTAATACCGTAATTGTATTCATACGTTTACTTATACACAAGTATCTATTAACAATAATGTAGTTAAAATCTAAATATACTTAATTCTAGTATTTGATTTGCACATCATTTGTGATTATTGTTACTTTCGCTTCATATGCATTTAAAGTAAAACGGTAACTCGTTTTTTCTTTCGATTTTTCCCACTATACAAGTAGTTAAAGTGGAAAATAGACTTTCAATGGAATCACCGTTGAATACAGATGGTCTATGTACAAATATTCCATTTCCAAATTAATTAACGAATATCTAGAAAGTATTCGTTTATAAAAATCGTTCCGTTATTTGAAAAACAATGTCTTCTATATGAAATTTTATTTATATATTAAAAGAAATTTAAATTTATTTGTTGTTTTGTACGAGTATATGTGGAGGTATCATGGAAAAAAGCACCATTTATAAAATTTCACGCTTGATATAATTCCATTTTCTTCTACTTCCAACCTAATGGGACCGGTTGATTATGTCCATGAAATGGAAGAGAAGGGAAAAAATTGGCCTCCTTTTTTTTCGGCGCGCACAACTCCGTCTCAAAACTTAGAACGGTGTCCAAAAATAAATTATTCACATATATAGAATAAAATTTCGATATGGTCGTTTTCAACTCAAAAAAGAATTCAATTATACGTGGACCAACTGAAAATAATCGAAGCCAACGAGCCGGATCGAAAATGGTCGGATGTGATGGTTAAATGCTTCCAATTAACAATTAAAGAAAAAATCCGACTTTTGTGTGATAAAATCGAAAATAAATTTAACGATTTCAACCGAAACGATTGCGCAAAACTTTGCATCATTTGTTGATTGCAATTGACAAGTTTTGACTGTCAAAATTGGAAAATTTATGGAAATTAGTGGGAATAATCCGGAATTAATCACTCCTAAATGATAATCAGCTTAAGAGGACGTAAATTATGGTTTTTTCCAATTATAAATACAAATTCGATGAAAAATCTAGTAAAATAACAGCAAAATTTGAGACGCTGTAACGGAAATTAGTAATTCGACTATTTTCTTGTGGTTTTCCAGCAGTCAAAACGTTTGAAGCGTTTGAATTGAGGCTCCATTATAAATTAAAACTGATACGTATAAGAATCCTTCGCCTCCCTGTGATGGGCATCGTTAGTTCACAATAATTTAGTATATTTCAAAACCAGTGCTTCCCAACAGTCCGCTTGTGAATCTTTCTTGTTACAATTAGTGACCCTGCAAGGGACAGCAAAGAATTTACAGATCGACACTTGTAAAGTTTGAAAAACACTGGCGCTCCATGAGAAATAATCTTGCAATTCATGACTTTATCAATTATCAGCCACACATTTATTTTGCATTGAGTGTTAAGACTTTTTTTAAGTAAATAAATACGGTAATATCAGTAATATCAGTGAAGAGGCGAATGACTAGAGTTACATTTTAATTTTTGCACAAAAATGCCACTGTTCTCGACGTATGGTTCATTTATTTCCACTTGACCAATTTTAAATGGAAATTTGATGAAAAATCCGGTAAAATAACAAAAATAAGCAGAATTTAAGAAGCCACACGGCAAATTAGTAATCCGCCTGGTTTTTGTGCTTTTTCAGCATTTGAAACCAGAAAATGGATAAGAAAATACGAGACGTTTGAATTGAGACTTCATTAAAAAGACGTGTTGATATGATGTTTATTGAAGAAATTCAGGAAATCTCATCTGTATAGAAATTAAAATCGATACGTATTGGAATCATTATCATCATTTCTATATAGCAGTGTAACAAGAAAAGCGAAAGCTATAATTTTATAAATGAGAATACGGCATATGTAATTGTAAATTTGCGATTTTCCAATAAATCACAGCGACAATGCGCCATATAACTG
Organism: Hycleus phaleratus; assembly: GCA_013841185.1. NCBI lineage: Eukaryota > Metazoa > Arthropoda > Insecta > Coleoptera > Meloidae > Hycleus > Hycleus phaleratus. Next base: position 1,735 of record JACDRP010000730.1, on the reverse strand, counting down.
TATCTATAATCAATTATAATTCATTTTTATTGACGATAATCATCATGATGAAATATGATGGAGAGAGGCAAGTAATTTTTATTACATTTCGGAGATTGTAAACAGAATAATCGTACAATTTTTAACCGAATAAATTACTATGATTGAGGAATTTTACAATAGAACATCTCCCGATATTTCAAATGATAGACGAACAAATACAGGAAACAGTCAAAACAGAGATCCTGTTCACTATACAAATGTTATTTAGAAAATAAATAATCCCATCATAACGTCAATAAGGCAGAATTGAGCTGGTTTGAGAGACGATCGGTAAAGGCGTACCACAACACCGGCGAAGATAAAAAAAAAAATAATCGTCCATCGGCAAGATGAAATATTCACCAGGAAGAGCCGTTGTTGCAGGAACTGTCTAGATGTTACCGGAGATTATTGTTTATATCTAATATATATAACACATCTCGTTCTCTTCCCACTACCTTTGTTTTATTCGTATGTATGTATATTGAGTTTTTTATAGCCGCCCCGTTTGGCAGATTTATTCCTTGTAGAATTTCTTGAGTGAAAAAACTACAATACACGAAAAAATCCTGAAGAACATGGAATAATGCGGATCTAAATCATTCATTTCCTACTCGTTTCATTCTACTTTCTATAGAGAATTTTATAAATGTATGCAGATACGTTTATAAAATGAATAAATGTTGTTTCATAGATATTAAACTTGTAGTGTTGGTGTAAATTTCTATTCTCACGCTTCACGAATATTGGCAACATAGATATAGGTAAAGATTGCTATCTATTAGTTATTACTGTGACTGTGTTAATTTCCGAAACCGATTGATCCCTATCGGTTTCACAGTTTCACGAACGGGCAATTAATATCAGACAGACATAGTGTTGATTACAATCTATACTATATAGACAATTATCATTTCGCTAATAGTACAGTTTATAAACTATTAATTTTAAAATGGTTCTTGTTTAAATGATGATACACTGTATTGTTTTATAACAAAGAAACCAACAATCCTATTGTTGGTTTTTAACAACAATAACAAAACAAAAACCGATTTTTTCACAGTTTTTTTTTTCGCCGACGACGTACAGAGAAGAGCCGTGTGAATTTTCAGCAGTCCAACAATGACACACACAAACTTACCAGTAAATTAAATTACAAAACATGTCTTTTCCGAATAACGGATGGACTAATATAGGGTTATCTTTACAGGTGGATCCCACGCCATTTCAACAAACATACACCATACGAATTATCGTTTCAATGGTTCTTATTTTAATCATTTATCCATGTACATTCGTCTAAATCCATGTTATTAATTTTACTTTCAAATACAAATAACGAAGAAATCGAGCTCTATTCTATTAGAGTCGGTCAAGTTGAAACAGGCGAATTATACGCTGAAAACGGTAGCTTTTACCTTTAATTAGAAATGACAACAATTGAGCCCTATTCCTCTAGAGTGGGTCAAGTCGAAGTAGATGAAGTATAAGCCGGAAACGGTAGCTTTTTTGCGTCAATTGAGCATCTTTATTCGTCGAAATTCGCATTAATTTTTAAATAGAAATCGAGCTCTATTCCGTCAGATCGGTCATGTTGAAATAGACGAAGTATAAGCAGAAAATTGTAGCCTTTTGCTTTATAGTGAAGTAAGCATGATTGGAATAAACCGATAGATTCGACAAATTTGCGTTCTTAATTGTTAAATATAAAAAA
>JACDRP010000729.1:0-25513 GCA_013841185.1 Hycleus phaleratus | reverse complement strand
AACCTCTAATAAATCGTTTATAATTGATTATTAGCTAACTATAGGCATTAATTTTGTTGATTATTGGTTATAATTGGAAATAATTAAATTTGTTTAATTGTTGGATTGTCTTATGTCTATGGTCAATGTTTTGACAATCCACTTTGACATTTATCAACATAACCTCAAATCCGCATTGTATCGCAGTTTATTCGAGAGTCGATTTCGTCGATTTTCCTCGGGGAAAATGGGTGAAAATCCGGAAAACACGCCCGGTCGGCAAGCGATCGCCGTCATGGAGGACTTCAACAAAGATTTAATCTTCAAAACACCAACGGAACTACCGCAACGAAAACGCCGAAAAGAAACAATCCTCGACGAGGATACGTACGTTGAGAAAATCGGTAGAATTATAGAACGCGACTTCTTCCCCGATTTGGACAAATTGAAGGCACAAAATGAATATTTGGACGCTGTCGAGAAGAACGATGTGACGAAAATACGGGAATTGTATCGGAAATATAGCGGAAATCAACCGCCACTACAGCGACGTAAGTATTCTGGAACTTTTCGACGATCCGTTACCATGACAACTCTACAATCGAAACGGGACAAATATAAAACAACTAGTGTTGTCATGGTTACAAATTACCGTAAAATAACCTCAATTTGTTGTAATTGTGTGATTGTAGTACCGAGTCCGGCGACATTTGAAACTCCCGCCAATATCCACAACTCACAAATCAATCAAAACGAATCAAATGTTGATAAAATTGAAAGATCCGACGATATAATCAAAGACAAACGTTTAAGTTTAGACCAATTCTTGAATTCGCACACATCTCAAGATAATTACAGTTTTAACGAAATGTTGATCGAATCGGAGCAGAAACACCGCGAAAAATATTCGTATTTGTATAAAGAGGAAGATAAGAGTGAATTGGAGCGTTTAAAACAATTAGAATTACCCACAATCACCCAACAGGCTAGTGATAATAGAGAAAAACCGCTAAATTTGAATATTTGGGGTTATAAAAATAAGAATTCGATCATGTACATCCCCGATGGTTGTGAATTAACCGATCAAGAGCGCGTTGAATTGACGAAAAATCGCCAAGAAGTCGTCCATTCGAACACGCGACTGGTTCAAAATCCCTTCAACGAGCACCAAAGTAAGGAGACAATCAACGAATTGGCGAAAACACACGCTCGAGTACTCGACGGTAAAATCGGCGTCGATGGGAAAGAATTATTAACGAATCAAACGCCGCAAATTAACGGATTTAGTTTCGTAAAAACGCCAAATCCGAACCAAATCACCGACACCCCGTTGATGACATGGGGTGAAATCGAAGGCACCCCGTTCCGTTTGGATGCCAGTGGGGGTAATACGCCGCGTTATTGCGGGGCGGCGTTCAAAATGTCGGCGCCCGGCCGCCGGGAACAATTGGCGATTGAATTAGTCGAGAAATCTAGTGAGAAGAATCGTAAACAGAATAAACAGAAAGCAATCGATCAGGCTAGACGGAATTTAATCGCGACACCATCGCCGTATCGCAGTGAACGTTTGTCGGTGATGTCGCCGGCCGCGCGGCGTTTAGCCACGAATCAATTGAAATTGGGGTTGAATGAATTCACGCCAACGCATCGGAAACAACAGGAATTGACGCCGAAACGGACTCCGATCAGTAGTAATACGCCTAAACGGATAGTGACGCCGAAATTGAATTTGGGGATTAAAAGAGGCGCGGATATTGATAATAATCTAACTGATAATTTATTGAAGATTGATTTACCGAAACGGCAGAAAGCGGCCGATTTCTTCTAGAAATCCATCTAATTTTACTGTAAATATGTATTTTTTATAATTAAGAATTATTTAAAAATATTACAATGTGTTTTAATGAGTTCCAAATACAAACGTACGTCTTAATTTGATTAATTGAAATGTTAAAGTAGGCGTATTATAGATAGGTTACACTGTACATTTTGAAAAATAATCTAGGGAATTTCTAACTTTTAGAAATAAAGTTGGCTATATTTCGTTACTAAATATGACAAATTATACTGCATCGAATTTCTAATGTATTGACTTTGATTAATTTTTGCGCTATAAAAACAAATATTTGTTTTTAATTAGTTGTTTTTATAATTTTAGGTAATTAAAAATTGTTTTTGAGCATTTTTGTGGTATTTCAAAGCAAAATTCTTGGATTTTTCAAATTTTAAGTCAATACATTTGAAGAGTTGATAGAGTGTACATCTATTTAAAATATTACAGTACACTGTTGTCAAAACTACGAGCTACCCTAACCTTTGAATAATTCACAATAATTTAATTATTATTGTAATTATTGGCAATAATAATTACAAATAATTAAAAATAATTAATTAAAATGGCCTTATTTGCGTCTGTAATTATTCCAGTTGCTTATTTAAATTGTAGTGAAGATTAATTAAAAAGTTATATGGCAACATGGCAGATTAATGTGAAGCTAAATTATTTGAGGTTATGTTCGTGAATTTAAATTCGAATATCTCCGTTTAATTAATCAGAAATTGTTATCAATCAATTAATTAATTATCGGAAAAATGATAATGGAGTGTGATTATGGTCGAAGATATCGTGAATTCCAACAATTGCAAATTTAAAGGTAAAATTTCGAAATTAATTTCAGTTGTATTGACTGGTATTAGTCTACGAAATAGTGGACAAAATCAAAATTCCTTTTTATAACACTAATTATCCTCAATATAACAATAGATATACGTGTTGTTTAAAGGTTATCTAGTTTTACAATACATTTCGTAATTGGCTATGCTTTGATGTTGTAGTGTCGTAGATCGGTTCATAATTCACTAAATTTGACGATTGTTAATCGATTTTCTAAGTGTACGAATCAATCTACGACTCTACTCCATGTTTATAATTGAAGAGAGACAATTTATTGACGATTCATTACCATGACAATGCTAGAAATCCATTGTTTTTGTCTCTTTTTAATTTCACATAAAACAGAATTGTAAAGAATGAGATAGAACTCTACCAAATGTCAATCTCTAGCGTTGCCATGGTAACGAATTGCTAAATAATTAGAGAATACGACTGAATATCAAATTGATTTGTTGAATTAAATCAATTAATTAAAATTTATCGTATCCAATTACGATAATCGGCCGTTTGTGTAAAACCTTGTGGATAATTAATTTTACATTTTTTACGATTTGTAAAACTCGTCATACCAACATATATTGGTGGATAATTTGTTAGAAACAATGAACTACCACTATCCATTAAACATATACCATCAATTTGACTTTTTGCAGAGATTGTACCATAATTATAATTACCATAAAATAATTTACATTCAATATTTGTTATTGTTGATAAACGTACAAAAATTAAACGACGATTGTATAATAAACTATCTGAAAAATTAGAAATTAAATTAAATTAATCAATTATATCGTAAATTTACTTATTTAATGGAAAATTGACGAGAATATTTACAAATCTAGTTACTTTATCTATATATGGTTGGTACTGCTTTTAAACTATCAAGTGATTGGAAGAAATATTGTTTTCAATGGCGTACTTCTAAATCATTGGTTGTTTTAAAATTTGCCGCCCTTGTAGACAAATGGTTTTGTTTTCAATGACGTATTGTAAGGTTATTGGTTATTTTCAAAATTTGCGCCTTTATCGGTAATTAATGACATGAGTGAATCGAGTATACCCGATTGTATATGGAAGTATCTCATTGGTTTGCTATAAAGGCGCAAATTTGAAAACAACCAATAAACTCAAAGTACGTCATTGGAAACAATACTTATGGTCACGTGACAATTGTAATACCAACCAAGTATAGATAAAGTTACTAGATTTGTAATGGATTAAATTAGTAGAAGTTAGTGACTTTTATGCGGTAATGTTGTCGTCAATTTTCCATTATAAACTAAATGCAGTTTGAAGAACAACTTCATTATTTGGTTATAATTGTCGACTATTTAATTTAATTGGTGCAATTTTATTTGACAATTTAATTTTATGTTCCAATTGAATTAAAGCAATATCATTCTTTAATGTTATTAGATTGAATTCGGGATGTTTTATTATTAATTTTGATTCAAGACATTTGGCATTTTGCATTTTTTTCAATTCGACCATATCGAAATAAACAGTAGCTCGACTATAAAAAAAAACAATGCTAAATCACCTCGTAGTTGGCTATTTAGTGTCTTAGCTTGATTCGTTTGCTCATTTTTAATTGGAAAACATCAAATTTAGTAAAACATGAAACAAGTTACGACTCTATTCGCTAAATTCATAGCCATCTGCACTTATTTTTTAATAGAAACACGTCAGATTTAATAAAGTGTTAAATAAGCTACAACTCTACTTATGAAATTCATAGCCTACTGATTGTAATTTGAAAACAACAAATTTAGTAAAATATGAACCAAGTTACGACTCAATTTGTCAAATTCATAGCCATTTACGAAGTGGAATAGTATTTGTATAAATTTGCTAGTGTCGTAGCTTGATTCGTCTGCTTATTTTAAATAGAAACACGTCAAATTTAAGAAAATATGAAACAAGCTACGATTTTACTCATAAAATTTACAGTCATCTGATTGTAGCTTGATAAATTGAAAAATATTAAAATTTACTAAAGTATGAATAAAGCTACGACTGTAGTCGTGAAAGACATAGCCAATTGTGAAGTAAAATAGTTTTATATTATTACAATTGGCTATGAATTTCGTATGTAATGTTGTAGCTTGATTCATCTGCTTATTTTCAACAGAAACAACAAATTTGATAGAATATGAACTAATCTACGATTCTATTCGCGAAATTCATAGCCAACTGTGAAGCCAAATAAAATTGTATTGAATTGTTATATTGTCGTAGCTTTGTTCGAACATGAATAAATATCAAATATGAACCAATCTACGACACTTTATAACCAAATCATAGCCAACTGTGATATAATGTAAAATCTAGATGATAATTACGGAGCGGAACAATTGAAAATTTCGCTGATACGAAACGAGGTTAAACAATTAATTAATTAATTAATTACCAGTTAGATTTAATGCACAATTACGATGAATTATTAGAAATATCGTTAGAATTGATAACAAATTGCCCATGATTTGTTTAAAATTGAAAATAACAAGCACTATTTATATTGGGTGATTGTAGAAACTCAATCAATTATTAATTCCAATCAAATATTGTGGACGTTTAATTAAATGGAATTCGATTGATTTTCATTAGTAAATTTTATCTATTGATTAATATTTGAATAAAACCACAAAACGGACATAAATTACTTGAAATATAACGCTTTAGTGGTTTATCTGACATTTTAATCGTATTAGAATATTATTTATTACGACACATTTCAATTGCATTGATTGTAATTAGCCGGAAATGTGTAAATTTGGTTGCATACCCTCTAGTTAGTCTCACCGTTATATTGGCAGGTTTAAATTTCGCGCCTATTATTCCATCCACTACATTTGTAGCAGTGTCGCCAACCTATTAAATCCCCCACAAAACTCGCATGTATCTCTAGTTAGATGTAGGAAACTCAACGTTGCCAGATTGTATTATTAACTTAAGATGCGTAAGTTTGGTTGCCTAAATAACAGAAATTAACTTTTCAAATATAAAAAAATGGGATTTTCTAGATTTTTATTGCTAATTTGGTTATTTTACAATCATCTTTGTTGTATTAGAATATGATTTTTTACGATACAGTTGAAGAAAATTGGTTGCAAACATTTAAAAAGTGTGTAAATTTGATTGCATACACAGTGAGGGTTTATTGACTAAATTATAGATTTTGAATTGCGCGCCCTTGGAAATTGGTTGATAAACCTATATAACCAGATTTTTAAGCTGCTAATACGAAATAATAGAATTTTATTTTGTCTTTATTATTCAATAAATATACAATTTTAAAAAGTATTTAAATTACTAAAACCTATTCAATTGGGCAATTTAAATAAAATTAGTTCAAACAAACAAAATGGCGTCATTTATTGAAAAACAAAATGGCCAATCTATAGGTTAGATTCAAAATTATCGAAACAATCAAACTACCAATGATATTTCGTCTTCCATTGTCGATCTATCCTCTGTAATGGCATATTCGTGTAAAAAAAGCCCGCTGATGGTGTTAACCAACGCGATTTGATCAAATCACTACCCTTTTCAGCGATCATAATCACGGGTACATTCGTATTACCCGATGTAACTTTGGGCATAATCGAGGCATCAATAACGCGCAATCTATCAATACCATAGACTTGTAATAATGGATTAACTACCGCCATTTTGTCCTTATTCGGGCCCATTTTACAACTGCCAGCTTGGTGATTTTCGGGGCCGGTTTGCCGACGTGCCGCACACTCCCAATAACGGTCACTACCGAACTGGTACATTTGACAACCTTGCACTGGAGTCGTGTCCAATTGGAAACCATATCGTTTCAGTGCTGCCAATCGAAATTTAGGTTAGTTTATTTGGGAAATTTAGGGAATTTCGTTTTACCTTTAGTTTTTGCTAGTTTTAATGCAAATTTGATACCTTCAACTATCACTTTGACATCGTCGGGATGTTGGTAGTATTGGGCGTAAATTAGTGGTTTGCTCAACGGATTCTTGTCGCGTAATTTCAAATAACCTCGACTTTTCGGATGGAGTAGTGCCGGTATTATTTGTATCGAACGTGTACCGTTATCTAAACGTTCGCCAACTTGGCCGGTTTGGGCGCAATTCGCCAAAAATCCCCCAAAAAAGAACTGAATATCGGGGAATTCCCCCGATTTCACTTCGTTAAATTTCGTATTAATAAAACCGGTAACCTCACTTATTCCAGTACCGCTCATTAAACCATCACGGAATAATAAATATTCCATTGCAGTGGCCCAATTTAATGGTGCACTATTTGTGTCATTTAGATTGAAATTGACAAAGAATGCCACATGATTGTGTAAATTTCGCCCAACACCGTTCAATTCGTGTACAACTGGTATGTTCAATTGTTCTAAATCTTTACGTGGGCCAATTCCCGATAAGAGTAATAATTGTGGTGAATTGACTGCTCCACCCGAAATTATGATTTCTTTCTTTGCATAAATCACTTGTTTTACGCCATTATTGAATAATTCAACACCGTATGCTTGTTTCGTTGTTGTATTAATTAGAATTCGTATTACAGTGGAATTTAATAAAATATTGAGGTTATGTCGGTGTTTGAATGGACGTAAAAATGCTTTTGCTGTACTCATCCGTGAACCGTTACGATTTGTTGTTTGGGCGATTGCAAAACCTGCATGGTAAGCACCATTTAAATCACGTACTGGATAACCTAAAAATAGAGAAAATATCGGTTTTTTAGGTTAGGAAATTATACGTTGCTAAACGTTTTGCCATCAATTGCTTCAATTTTGACATCATTTGAAGGTTATATAGAAGAGTTGTAATGTTAAATGAATATTTTCAAAAGTTTTGGCACCACTGTTACAGTTTTGGCATCATTGGAAAGTTGTCTAGAAGAATTGTAAGGTAAAATCTTGATTGCCAAAAGTTTTGCCAACATTATTTCTATTTTTAGAATTATTTGGATGCTGTACTGGAGCTTGCCAGAAATTTTGCAACCGTTCTTGGTCAAAATTTGGGCCAGATTGTTCCATTTTTGGCATTATACTTGAGAGTCGGAAATTGTACGGTAAGTGATGACAAAAATTTTGCCAAAACTATTCCACTATTCAAGCATATTGCAGCAGATTTCGTGCATTATGCAGTTGTGCATTGTGCAAGAAAATTACAAATTTTCTATGATTTAAGAGACGCCTAGAGAAATTTTAACAAAGTGCCATTTGCCAAATAGGCCAACAGTTGCCAAAAATTTTGCCAACATCGCCATATTTTTGCTACTATTAAGAAATTTGCTTTAACTTGCTACAAATGTTAGCGAAAATTTTGCCAACATTGTTCTATTTTTGGCATCATTTAAGAATGGTTTAAGGAACTTGTAAGTAAACCAACAATTGGCAAAAGTTTAGCCAACATTGCCTTGTTTTTGGCACAAATTTGCCTTTAGCCTCATATAAATGAGGACAAAAAGTTGCTCTTGGTAGTAAGAAATTGCCCTAGCCTGATACAAAATTGGTACTAGTACAGAATTTGCCCTATCCTTATATAAATGATGCCAAAAATTTTGCCAGCATTGCTCCATTTTTGGCATTACTCAAGAATAACCTAAAAAATCTGTAATTAGACCATCGATTACTACAAATTTAGCAAACGTTGCCTCATTTTTTACCCAAATTTGAAAATTTCTGTTAGCCTCAAAAATGTTGCCTTGTTCTTGGCACTACTGAAAAACTAGCTGATACAAAATTAGGTACCCTTACTTTTGGCATAAATTAGGACAAAAATTTTGCCCGGTTCTTGGTACTATTACAAAAGTGTCCTATCGTTATACAAAATTGGTGAAAATTTTTGCCAAACTTACCCAACTCTTGGGCACCCTTCAATAGAGCTTGCGACAATGGCGGATGGTACGGAAATTGCGAAACAGTCAACAAACCACCAGTTGTATGGTACTCCTTATCAACCAAATCCATCTGTTTATTGTCTTCACTCTTCAAAAAATATGGCAAAACTTCATTATAACTCCAACCATCATTACCGGCATCTGCCCAATCATCATAATCTTTCCTAGCACCCCTCATATACATCATACCATTCAACACTGAAGTACCACCCAAGACTTTCCCTCTGGGCCAATAACAACGTTGTTCCATTTCATTTAAACAAGCCTGTTGTTCGGGTTCCGTTTGATAAGCCCAATCGATTTCCGAACCGATAAAATTGAGGAACATTGATGGTACTTGGGTACCAGTTGGTTCATCTAAGCCGGCTTCAATTAATAGAACATTCCATTCGGGTATTTCACTGAGACGGCTTGCAACAACAGCACCAGCACTACCACCACCCACGACAATAAAGTCGTACTCGGGCAAAACGGGTGTTGGGTCTGGACGCCGGCATGGGTCCTCTAGGTCGCATTGTGACCTCAAGAAGACCTCCAACAGGCCCATGAAGAGCATGTATTGGACACCGCCGCATGTTGACGCCAATGTTGGTCCTGGCTGGGTTACCGGACAATTGCAGGACATCTGACCGGATGTAGTAAATTTGGGGTAAAAAATGGAAAAAATAAAATTAGTAAAATAATAGCTAAAGTGAAGGCTGCATTCTGACCTTATATCTAATAATATCAACAAAAAGTAAAAGGTTAGATATAAAATAGAAAAATTTTTTTCTTCAATGTTCTATAACTTTCATAGCCGAAATGCAAACAAAAGAATTACCTCCAATAATCGTGAAAAATTGAGAAATAATTCTTGCATAAAATATAAAACAACACTAACAGATGGCAAATTTTTGGAGATAAATAAAAGAAATGCAAAAAAAAATTGAATAAAATTACGATTTTTCAACAGTCCCATCTGGAGTCATTATTATTATACAAAGTTCCAACTATAATTATCTGTTTTAATATCGCAAAGTTCCGGTATTTGACTTTAAATAATAAATTTTAAATGTTTCCTAAATTCTACTGTCTTCTTTTCTAATGCTTTCTCTAATCTCTCTCTTTATAAACAAAATTTAAAGATTTTTATTAGTCAGGAAGAGGAAGAATTTTGGAAATTTTACAATCATGATTGTCATTCTTAACAACGGTCATTTGTTAATTTCTCCTCCAACGATCATTATTTCCGATATAACCTCCCCTCATGTCGCCATTAATTCTCTTTATCAAGTGTGTCATTAGTTAATTTCCAGGATTACCTCCCCTTAGGACGCCATTAATTCGTTTTACAAGGTACAGTGTCATCAGTTAACTTCCCCTCTAGCGGCCATCATTTCCAGTATAACCACCCCTCATGTCGCCATTAATTCCCTTTACTAATAGTTTCTCCTCTATCATAACTCCCCTCATATCGCCATTAATTCCAGTAACTTCCCCTAGGATCGCCATTATTTTAATCGTAATCTCCCCCTACTAGTATTATCTTTACTTTATAATACAACCTCCCCTATTAACGCCATTAATCAATTACTCTCTCAGCAGGTGGCCATTAATATTCAAATAATAACCTTGAATTTTTGATGTTTCATCCATAGATATCTTCGATTTAAATTTTAATTGAAAAAACTGGTATAGTCATCCTGTATGATTGTTTTATTTTTTATTTTTTTATATTATAACCTTCGCATTTCTTTCTTATAATAAGAGAGAAAGTAATAGAGATGGGTTTGTTGTATGTCGATTAAAGATTATAATAAGAGATCATCTTTTATAAGACCTTGCATACCGATCTCCAACTATTATAATCATAAATTAATAGACCACATCGAAATATAGTAATAATAATAATAATAATAATATGAAAAATAATACTAATATTGAATTGATACAGGATATCCCGTATTAATGAACCAATTTAACTTATCATTAACTTTCAAGATTCTTTTTTAATTAATCAATTAACTAATTAACTAATCAATTAATTATGCAATTAAACATTGGTATATAATTAAGTTATTTAAGGTTAGAATTATAGAAAAAATTTCTCAACGTCTACTAGATTTGTCAATTCAAATCCATTTATAGTAACAAAAACATAGAATTTATTAGAATTAAACAGAAGAAGAACATCGAAGAATGTTGAAATTATCAGTTGTTTTTGGAGCGAATTATTAACCTCTTACCTAACCAGTGCTCGTCAAATAATAAATTGAAGATGGCACAAATAAATAACTTACTTTCTAGAGACCATTTTTTATGGTGACTTTTGAATTGTCTCTCCTTCTAGCGCCATTAATTCGATATAGTTTCCCCTCTAGAGGCCATTAATGTAGCGAAAATCGAATTGCCTCCCCTACTGGCGCCATTAACTCAATGTAATTTGCTCATCTGGAAGCCATTAGTAGAACGAAGATCGAATTGCCTCCCCTATTGGCGCCATTAATTCGATGTAATTTCCCCTATAATCGATTGCCTCCCCTACTGTCGCCATTAATTTAATTTCCCCTCTAGTGGCCATTATTATAGCAAATATCGTTATAATGTTGAGATATTCTCAATAGTTTTTGGATCGAATTATTGACCTGTTGCACAACCAGTGCTTATCAAACAATAAATCGAAGATGACACAAATAATAAAACGGCATTCTGCTTGAATAACTCTACCTATAATAGTATAGCTATTTTCATCACCCCCCACCACCACTACTGCGCAATAGTTGCGCAATTGTTTCTTCTTGATTATAATAGAATTTTTTAGTTTTTTCGTTTGTTTTTTTTTTTTGAAAAACAATAACGAATCATGTGAGAACGACTCGTTATTGTTACCTCATCTACTCTGCATTGTTTTATTCGATCATAGATAATATTAGAGAATTTCGAAAAAGACGCAAGAGATAGAGAGAGAGAGAGACGAGGAGGATGATGATGATGATGAAGAAGGAAAAAAACAACTTTCACAAGACACGAAAAAAAATTTTTAGCTAAACGTTGTTAAGGTCGGCGTGCAAATAAAGAGGTGAAAAAAAAGTGAATTGAACTTTAAAATTTTAACTAAATCCGACCCCTGTAATGGAACACTTTCACTATCATCACCCACCAACATCGTCTTCAATAAAATCTTCGTCTGCATTGAACCGAAGAAGAACGTTTTATAGGTTAGTGAACGGTAGTAAAATCGAAGAAAAAGAACAAATGATGAGAAATTGTAACATAGTTGGCCTTGACTGTATGTACATTATTTAATTAATCGATTGTATTTTTTGTTGTTGTAACAGATTGGTCTAGTTACGGATGATATTCAATTGGTTCATTCTAATAGAATCAATAATCATTAGTTGTATTTCGATTATTTATTGATTTATAACCATAAAATAGTAAAAATCAATACTTTTAACGGAAAATATACCGGAACACTGGCTACCAGTATTGTCGTTTTGTGTATAACCACAACGATTTTATTCATTTTATTCAATGGTTTTTTTTTCTCAATCGGTAAAGTGAAAAAATTTCACTTCTGATAAAAAACAAAAAGAAATTACGCAATTTAAACGAAAATAATGACCGAAATCAAGGTTAGAATTCGACGAGAATCGATACGTAAACCCGCTTTTGATGTCACAACCATTAGCGTTGCAAAATTCCGAATAATCTCCATATGCCCCCTATTGGAATTAGCCCCCCGTATTGGGGCCATTAATTTTAAACAACTTCCCCTCTAATAGCCATCTAACTTTTGGTTTACCTCCCCTATTGGCGCCATTAATCGATATAATTTCCCCTCTAGGAGCGATTTTTTGGCAACCTCCCCTATTGGCGCCATTAATTCGATACAATTTCCCCTCTAGGGTTTTGCAATTTTCGGGCTGCCTCCCCTACTAGCGCCATTAATCCCTACATTCATCCCTATAGGGGCTATTGTTGTAGTTTTTTCGGCTGCCTCCCCTATTGGCGCCATTAATTCGATAGAATTTGTTTTTTTTTTGAGGTTATGAATTAAAATCAAATCTACTAACCTTTTTGTTGTTGTTTTTGAAAATTAATACCGATTTATTTATTTTATTCTAATCGAAAATTTTTATTATTTTTTTGAATATAAATTTGCACAATTGAGCACAATTTTGAATTAATTATCAATTAACAATCAATTAATTATAGAGAAAATATTTGTTGTTTACACAGTGTAATTGTCAAGAACTAAACTAAAATTGTAAATGTTCTCAATGAAATACCGTACACAGAATAATAAAACTGTTGGGAGATATAATAATATGGGAAAGAGGTTGATGGTAGTGGTAATCATAGTTACCTTTAGATTGGGGGAGAAGATTAAAATTTATGGAAACAAAAGGATGAAAACAATAGAAATATAAAACAATAAATATAAACAGTGACCATTAAAATGTTGGTATTGTCAAATTTGAAAAGACGCCATTAATAACCTAAAATTTGTTGTTTTTCTTGTTTAACGATTGCATTATGGTTGTGTTTTTTTTTTGTCAACCATCTGTCAGATGCTTATTTTGAAATCCAGACAGTATATAAACAGAAAAAACAAAAGACAAAAACAAATCGAATAATTGAAATTTTTGTAAAAATTGGTGAATTATCAAGGAACCGGTTCCACTATTGACATTTCTCTTTTTTTATTATTATTACCATGGAATTTTCTAATTTATTGATAATAATTAATAATAATAATAATGGTGATAATAATAAGGATCTTTCAAAGAGAAAAAATTAACATACAAACGGAAATTATTTTAATTTTTGTTTATAATTAACAAGGACAATTACCAGATACATGAAAGCTTTCCTACATGCATAAATAAATAAATTATTAGTTAAATAATAATAATAATAATACGTTTAGTAATAATGAAAATATCAATTTTAGTACAATTACATAATTATTATCAATCGATTTTCAAATGTTTTTTTCCCTCCTTTACCTTTCTAACAAGAAATTCTCTTAGGCATACGTATATCGAATATGCCATAACAATTTATGTCTTAGCTTTGTTCATCGACGTATACTTTACAAAATGTCTCTATATCTGAATAAAGCTACGACACTATACCTTGAAGGCATAGCCAACTCTATGAGATATAAGCCTACTAGATTAATTTTTTATTTTTGTTTTTACCAAAAAGAATATTTCACAATAGAGTGGGCGTTGGTTTGTTTTCACCCAAAAAGAAATATATAACACATTAAAATTATAACATAATCTAGACACCGGTTTTTTTCTAGCATATGTTCTTTTTTTGTTACTTTATCTCTTTAGCATAATGTCATAATTAAGCTCTATATTGTCTAGATTTTACAATATACAGTAGTGGCAATTTTAATTGAAACATATTTTTAGGTTAGTTCGATGTAATTTGCCAGTCCTGTATATTGTGAGGTTTTAAACCTATCTAGAATATACTGTACTGGCAGTTGTAATAAAAACATATTTTATTGTTATGTTAGCTTGCCTGTTTTGTATGTTGTGAGGTGTTAAAGTTGTGCAAATTAAAAGTTGTTTCTTTTAAAAATTGGTTATAATAATAATAATTATTATTATTATCATTACTATTTAATAAAAAATTGGATATTGATAATTGCTAGAAAGAAACGTTTTAATTTGTTGAAAAATGATTAAAAAGCCATTGGTTATAATTTTAAAGAAAGCAACAAATGATACGGTATTATAATTGTTACAGTTATTGAAAACGGGAAAAACACAGTTGAGGAATTGAAACGAATAGAAGAAATAAATCAGTATCAGATTTCTTAATTATTATAAAAATTCTAAAAAAAAAACCTAAATATTTTACAATCTATCAACTTTATACACACTTGGCAATCGATAGTAGAAACATACAGATAACCTTAAATATTGGTTGTTAACTCAAAATAAACCTCCCCTGTAGCGGCCATTATTTATCAATATAAACGGCTATTGTTAATTCAAATAAATATCCCCTCCAATGGTTGCTATGAATAATAAAATTTCCCCTGAAATAACTCGATTAATTAGTTTCCCCTCGAGCCGCCATTATTTATTGATGCAACCTCCCCTAAAGTAGCCATTAATTGTAATTAATT
Source organism: Hycleus phaleratus (assembly GCA_013841185.1). Lineage (NCBI taxonomy): Eukaryota > Metazoa > Arthropoda > Insecta > Coleoptera > Meloidae > Hycleus > Hycleus phaleratus. Next base: position 10,826 of record JACDRP010000729.1, on the reverse strand, counting down.
TCTCACTGGAAAAACTTCGGTTGATATAACAAAATTCCCAACCAGTTGTTGGTAATTAAATTTTCTAACCTTATAATTAAGTGCTTATCCTATAGTTGGCTATGTCTTTCATATGTATTGTCGTAAATTAGCTCGGACACTCGGCAACTAGATTAACAATCTAACTAAAGCACAGCCATCTGTGATACTTTTGGACATCCTGTAGTTTATTTCATCAGTTGGCTGTGATTTCAACCAAACAAAACAATAACGCTGGGAAACCCAAAACACAGCCAACTGTATAAGTGATGTAAATCTAGTTGCCTAAGGTCATAGGCGTCTTATTATTAGAGATTTCAATGAGCAATGACGATGCATACTTGAATATTTTCAAAAAAAAATGGTGGTAATAATAATAATGATAGATAAATAAAATTTTGTAATAATTCTTCGAATTTCTTACGATTACAAATATTTACTTGATTTATTAATTTAATGATAAATATGGAAAAGTGAAAGTTAAAAATTCCAATTTTTTTCAAATCAAGTCAGCCTAGAAAAGTTGAGTGTTTCTAATTTGAATCAAATAACAGGTCCTCTTATAGTTGGCCATGCATTTGATACGTATCGTCTTAGATTAGTTCATAATCCCCCCCCACCACTTTCTACTTCTATCACCTTGTCTACTGTGTAAAATTTCGCAAAATTAACCAATTTTAAACGCTATTTGACGCAAAACGGAATTGTATTTTAAAATTGGGACAACTCACAATTGTAGCCCGAATTTCCCTCTATCCACCTGTATGTATTTTATTTTATTCCATCAATTCAATAATGAGTAATTTGAGTTCTTCTAAGACAATTTTTTCGATACAAAAACTTGATTTTTGGGAATTTCCAGGAGTATTAACCGGATTTTCGAAATTCTATCGGGTAACAATTGTAGAAAATCGTATTTAGAATCGAATGAGACCCCTACCACTGCCATATGTGATGTAATTTTTAAGATATTTGAGTTCTACCGATATTTTCCTTAGTGTTGGCCATGATTTTGATGCGTAGTATCGTAGATTGGTTCGTATTGCACTACAATTTGACAGTTATAAACGTCGTTTTCTAGTCGTTGGATTAATCTACGACACTGCATTTAAAGCATGGCCAACTGCGTTATCTAAAAATGGTTAAATAAAGACAATTTAAGTGAATTTTAATGGAAAATTCCTCTAATTAATAATTGGGAAATTCCACTTGTGTTCTAATCTTGTTTTTTCAATCATTTAGAATCGAAGAAAATGAATTTTAAATAACTCGACAACAATCATTCGTGTCTTATTTATTAAAAAAAAAAAAAGTAAATTCTCAATTCAAGGCACGTTTGGTATTTCCGTTTTATTCTCGTTGTTAGCAACAATTGTATTTGCAACTAATCACCAAACGAGATGTTCTACAATTTCACCATTTTAATTAAAATTTAATTAATTATTAAAAAAAAAATCATTAAATTCTGTGATAATTTTGAGTCAATCTACAAATGAATCAATTCTATAAAATCATCACAATTGTAAGTTTAATTCAATTAATTTCTTCAACAAATTTCACACCCGATTACCGAACGGCACTGGAATATTCGTTGTTGTTTTACGAGGCCCAACGGTGAGTGGTTAATTTTTGATTATTTTGGGGTTAATTTTGATTTTCTCATCCTGGATTAACAAAAAAACAAATAGTTCGGGACATTTGCCCGAACGAAATCGAATAAAATGGCGTAGTGATTCGGCTTTGAATGATCGTGGCCAAAATGGGGAGGATTTAACCGGTGGCTACTACGATGGTAAAAATCTTAAAACAATTGAAAAATTGATAAACAATTGAAAATTCTAGCTAGTGATTTTGTTAAATTCAGTTTTACAATGGCATTTACAACAACACTCTTATCATGGGGTTTATTATCGTTTAAATATGGTTATTTAATGGCAAATCAATATAATTATGGTTTAGATACAATAAAATGGTCAACTGATTATTTTCTAAAATGTCATATTAAACCGTACGAATTTTATGGACAAGTTGGTGATTTTTATTTGGATCATAAATATTGGGGACGTCCAGAAGATATGAATATGTCACGACCATCTTATAAAATTGATAAGAATCATCCAGGATCGGAATTGGCTGGTGAAGTATCAGCTGCATTATCAGCAACAAGTTTGATTTTTCAAAATTTATCAACAAATTATTCAAATTTATTGTTGAAACATTCAATTGAATTATTCGATTTTGCTATAAATTATCGTGGTTTATATCATGATGCTATACCAGGTGCTAAAATTTATTATGAGTAAGTAGAGAATTTTAAATTTACCTTAATTGGCGCTTTTTTTCTATTTTATTCCCACTACAATAGACAACCTCCCCTGATGGCGCCATTAGTACAAATTGTCCCTACTACACACATCCAGACAACCTCCCCTACTGGCGCCATTATTATTTGTCTACTTTCTATCCTCTAATAGCCTCCCCTACTGTCGCCATTAATTAAAGTCCATATCTCTTTATATAACGATCCCCACTGTATTTTTCTAGCAACCTCTCCTACTATCGCCATTATTCCCAGACGACTCCCCTAAATTTCTCTTGTTTGTTGATTTTCAGTTGTTTCTAAAACTCCTACTATTTTACAAGACATAACCTCCCCTACTGGCGCCATTATTTATTTCTTCCTTGAGACCAATTAAATATCCCTACTAGAATCCTCCACACAGCCTCCCCTATTGTCGCCATTAATGCCTATTCTTATCTAGATAGCTATGATTTCTTACAATTGCCTCCCCTATTGCCACCATTGTTATTGATTGACAACAATTTAACCTCATTTGTCTATGATTTTTTCATTTGTTTCAAACATTTTATAGATCTACCGGTTATGGTGATGAATTAACATGGGCAGCAATTTGGTTGTATAAAGCAACCAAAAATATAACATTTTTAGAATTAGCTGAGAATTTCTATATGCAATTTCGTATAACTGATCGTCCAAATGAGTTTTTCTACAATAAAAAAGTGGCAGGAATTCAAGTAAATTACCAACGAAATAAAAATAAAATTACTATTTTTTATTGTTGTAAATTTCAGTTGTTATTAGCAGAGGAGACTTTACGTCAACAGTATATTGATGCAGTTGAGAATTTTTGTAATTATTCGATTCATGATCATATTCGTACACCGGCAGGTTTGATTTTTGTTGAGAAATCTGGTACTTTGTCGCACGCTGCCAATATTGTATTCATTTGTTTACAGGTGATTTGATTTATTAGAATTAAAAAAATATATTTTTTAAATTTTTTTGTAGGCGGCCCTTAAATTAAACATTTCTGGCAGTAATGATTATATAAAATTTGCCAAACAACAAATTGATTATATGCTAGGTTCAAATGGACGTAGTTTTGTTGTAGGTTATGGTACCAATTCACCGAAACAACCACACCATGTTGCTAGGTTTGTTGTTATTCTAATTATTCCCCTTAAATTACCATTATTTTAATTAACAGCCTCCCCTACTATCGCCATTAATAACGACCTATCTGCTTCAGTATAACTATCCCCACTACATTCACTGTAACAACTTCCCCTATTGTCGCCATTAATACAGATTTATACTAATGATACAACTACTCCCACTACATTTCTCTACACAGCCTCCCCTACTGTCGCCATTATTGCTGCTTTCGTACAACTATCCCCACTACATTTCTGTACACAGCCTCCCCTACTGTCGCCATTAATGTTGGTCTCCTTTGGTACAGCTATCCCCATTATTGCCCTCTGTATGACAGACTTGCTCAATTTCTTATCATTTTAATCTCGTTCATGATTTTTGTTTTGTATGTGCGCATTTAGTTCATGTCCTAATCGACCGGAACCGTGTGGTTGGGAACATTTCCAAAATAAAAAACCAAATCCACAAATTCTATATGGTGCTTTGATTAGTGGACCAGATCAAAATGATTATTATCAAGATGTCCGTGAAGAATTTTTATATAATGAAGTAACAATTGATTATAATGCTGGCTTTCAAAGTGTCCTAGCTGGATTATTACAAATTAACAATAATAATAATAATTTTGATGATTATGAATTAAGTGATAATGAACGTGTCGAATTGTTGAAATTTTTAAACCTTTAAATATTGTGATATGATAATAATAAAATAAAAGGACGTTATTCAACTGTTATTACCACCTCCACTAAATATTCAACCAAATTCCACTATTGGCGCTATTAGATTATCGTAGAACAATCGGAATTGAATAATTGAGCCTCCCCTGATGTGGCCATTTTAAATGTTCTACACCCCCTCCAATGGTTAGAATTTCAGGAAACTTCCCCTGATGGCGCCATTAGTAATATCTTCCTAGTTATTCGTCCTTTATTTTAACCAAAGCTTGTTGGATTAATCAGCACAAATTAATCGAACAGATTTAAATCAAGGTTTGTTAAGAAAGACTTGTTAGAGAGTGATAAGTTGATTAATCAGGTAGGCTTTGATATAGCAGTAGAGAAACAACTCACTATTAATGGCGCCTTCAGGGGAAGTTTACTCCTATTCAAATGAATAGGAGTAAACTTCCCCTGAAGGCGCCATTAATAGTGAGTTGTTTCCCCTTTAGTGGCCATTAATAATGAGTTGTTTCCCCTTCAATGGATCCCCTCTACTACTATTTCTGCCCTTTTGTTCTATGAGTAGGAGTAAACTTCCCCTGAAGGCGCCATTATTATTGAGTTGTTTCCCCTTCAATGGCCATTAATAATGAGTTATTTCCCCTTCAATGGATCCCCTCTACTACTATTTCTCCCCTTTTGTTTTCGTTTCAATTAAGGACTTAATGTAGCTCATTGGTTAACATAGATTTTTATTTATTGATAATAATTATAATAATGGAATGATAACAGACAGATACAAAATGCCATATGGATCATGATGAATGAATGATAATTAGATTAATGCAACAGAAAAACAAACAAAAACAATTGAATTTAATTAATCGATTGTCAATTGTCTGAAACTGCCATCTAAGCCGAACAAATCATCGTAATTGGTCGGTTTGCCAGGACGTTTCGATTCATCCGCTTTAATACTCTCTTGTTCTTTAAACCAAGATGTGTATTCTTCTAATTTTTTGAGCCACAAATCTAGAAAAATTCGAACAAATAATTGGTCAATTTCGTCAATTTTTAACGAATTTCCTCACCATTGGATTGGTCAATTTTGCCAGCTGTGCCGCCATATTCTTCCGGTAGGACATCTTTCGGTACGAATTTGTACAAACTGTCTAAATCGGTATGGCAATGGATACGATTGCGTAATTTCTCTTTAACGAACGGTTTCACCCAATTGATGATCGTATCGACAATTGGCGATGCATTAACAATATGGACTTGTTTAACTTTAACCGGATAGGCTTCTTGTACACAAACTAGGAATTTCTTTACAATAGCCGGATTGACTTTACCCAAATGGTTAACGGAGGCACAATCGGCGTCTAGAATGAAAATATCACCGGCCACACCAACTTCTTCGGCTTCCAAACGGATATCGCCCACCATCAACGCCAATTTCATAGCATCGGCAATATTGGGTGTTTCGAAATCTTTTGTAACGGCACGCATTATTGTAACACGCAACCCTTCCGGTGTTAAGCCGGGCAAAGTTGGGCCTTGACTACAATCAAATCAATCAAACAAACAATTTGAGATTATTTAATGGTAATAATTACGCAATTTTTATAATGTCTTGTAATTCGGGTCGTTTAATATCACGATTTGTGAAAAATTCCGGAATGGCGGCGCGCATTGTAAAGTACATGTCCAATTTCTTTTTGCATTTCTCCAATGAGAATTTACAGCCACGCAAGAAGGTCATGATGCGCTTCTCATCTGTTCGAATTCCATTCAAGAAAACAAAAGAAAAAACAAAAATTAGAAATACCATAACAAGGCATACTTGATTATCCAGTGTTTTCTTTAAATCAAGGCATGCTAGATTCAAAAATTCGACACTAGCTNCAAAAATTCGACACTAGCTATTTTTCATTTGTTTTAAAACAAAGCCTGCTTGATTAAATAATTATGCCTATTTGACAGCAAAAACAAATGAAAAATAATAGAACTTGCTTGATAAATCAGCTCAATTTTGTCTAATAGGCTCAGACTGTGTATTTTCATTTATTTTCTCAATCAAGGCCTACTTAATCAAATAATTTAGCCCTGAATTAGGCCTATTAGACAGCATAGAAACAAACAAAAAGACAATAGAAGTACTGCAAAGCTTGCTTGATTAATCAACTTAATGCTGTCTACAAATAGTAAAGTAAGCTGGGTATTTTTCATTTTTCTCTAAACCAAGGCCTGTTTGATTCAAAAATTCGATACTGAGTTAGCCTGGTTAGATGAGCTGATTAATCCATTAAGAAACAAAAAAAAACAATAGAAGTACCATAAAGCTTACTTGATAAACTTAATGCTATCAACAAAACGATATAGCAGGCTATTTGTTTTTTTTTGTTTCGTTATTCTTTAAATCTAAGCCTACTTGATTCAGAAATTAAGTACTGAATTAGGCCTACTAGACAGCATGGAGTTGATTAATCAAGCTGTAAAAATCGATTAGAAACAAATGAAAAATAATAGAGCTTGCTTGATTAATTAGCTGAATGCTGTTTAATAGATGAAACGAAATAGTTAGCTGTGGATTTTTCATTTGTTTTAAATCAAGGCTTGCTTGTTTCATCAATTTAACGCTGTCTAGTAGGCTTGAATCAAACGAAACAATCAATTGTTTCTGTCTTTGTTTTCATACTTCTTTTTTTATACCAGTGCCTGCTTGATTTAAAACCAAAAACAAACATATTAGATTAGAATTAATGAATCAAGTAGACTTTGATATGTGGGTATTTATAAAGGTTGTAGGGTTGAATCAACTTACCCCATGTGTCTGGTAGATGGGGTTGTTTCAATAGCCATTCTTTAATTGATTGCAAATCACTATCTCTAGTATTGACATCTTCATTTAATTCTTTACGGATTTGAATTTGTAGTTCTGGACTTGGTTGGATTAATAAAGCCATTTTTTTTCTACTGTAATCAGAAGAATAATTGATAACTTTTAAGATGTATCTTCAATTTTAAAGATTTCTCCCACTCTTTATTATTATCGGTTAACCTCCCACTTTAAAGCCTCCCCTACTGGCGTCATTATTCAAAATCCATGACCATTGCAAATTGTAAACCTCCCCTACTGTAGCCATGATTGTTTAAAATCCCCACCATTATTACAATAGAATGAATCATAGTAGAAATTCGGTAATTCGAGAAGTTCACAATACGGAAATCATATGGTAATATTCTATTTAATTTTAATAATAATTGTTTATATAAAATTATAATAAAATTTACAAAAATCTAGGTTATATTTCCATAAGTTCCCCTACTTTCACCATTAATCATAATCTAGATATCGTGGACTCAATTAAAATAACCTCCCCTATTGTAGCCCCTCCATTAAACTTAACCATGATGAATCATGGATGAAATTCGGTAACAGTTCAATTATTTTATGGAATTTCGAAACACGGAATCGTGTTAACATGTGGTTATACTCTATTTAACACTTAATTTTTTTTGGTTTATTAAAAATTCCAATTAGACACATTTATAATTAGAAATTTCCCCTTTCTATTAGACTACGATAATATAACCTCCCCTATTGCCGCCATTATTACATAACCTCTTATTTGGATGCCGTTATTATCAATAATAATAATAATAATAGTAGTAATTGTAGTAAATCATTGAATGAAACGTAATAAAAACACGGAAATAATGCAACATATCAATTATTTTAGGAAATTTTCGAAATCCATAATGATGATTCAGTCTATTAAACTTTTTTTGAGGTTATTTTTTTAGGTTATTACTACTATTACCAAACATAAAAATTCCCCAAAAATAATTACCAACACTCATTATTGTTTTGTTTAATTATATTGTTATTAAGTAGAATTCACGCATTCTTGTTTCCAATTAAAAATTATAAAATACAACAAACGACAGAACAAAAAAATTAGAAAGTTCGATATTCTCTCTAATCTTTCTATACCGGGTGTTTAAACTATTGTCGTAACTAGTTTCGTACGTTGCACGATTTTATTGCGTAGTTGGCCTTGGAATACCATAATTTGACAGCTAGTTGAGTATGAATCAATCTACGATAATATTCAATCAAGTCGCAGCCAACTGAGGTTAGAAAACTAACAAATGAATCACCAACAATTTGATAAAACTTATATTTTACACCCTGTATATTTTTATAATTAATTAATACTATTATTATTATTATTGATTTATGGCTCATTATGTCTAATTTCTAACCTTAATTAAATATTGAAAAAATTATTTTGTCCAACGTGTAGAAACCTTCAAAATAATAATAATAATAGTAATAATAGTGAAAGAATCTTTTTAGAAAAATTTAACCACCCCATCAATATTTAATTTGTTGTAAATAGGGGGTGAATAATAAATAAAAATAATAATAACCGTCTAGAAAACTTGGAAAATTTCTCGTCTATTGATTTTGTCATTTTCTTTAAATAATTAAAACGTCGATCGAGTTTAGATATATAATTATGTCGATATTTAATATACAGGGTGTACCATATTATTTCAACTAATAGTTGGCTACGACTCTGTTATATTAAATCGTTGATTGATTCATATTTTACCACAATTTGGTGATTGTTTAAATCATAGCCTACTATGACATGATATCTACAGTAGTAGAATTGATAGTTGGCTATGTTTTATTGTTTGATGGGTCAAAATGGCCGATTTTTTACATAGCCAACTATATTTCAAGTATTTATATTGAATAAAACAATTTTTGATTCAATTGTTCTTCGGTTATTTCACGTAGGTTGTAGTTTGATTCGTACACTTTATTAGGTTTGACATTTGTGTCAAAATGGCCGATTTTATGCCACCGGAAACCATAGCCAACTTGGAAAAATCGTGAAAATCATCAAATTTGATGGAATAAAGCGGGAAAATCGATGAAATTCGTTAAATTTCTTCTTACTAAAATTATTGTTTTATTTTCTTTCTATTGTTGTAAATTAGTTAGTATTTTTTTTAGTTGTTATGCAATTGAATTATGATGAAAATTTATTTGTTTAATAATTTAGTTTATACAGAATTGTTGTCTATTAAGCATTATGTCCACTTTCTTTGACCTTATTGCCTAGATTTCATCGAAACACCGTCTGTCTTTTACTTTCATTTCCACCTTGGCGTTGGGATAATTGGCGAAATAACGAGATAAAAACGCTAATAAACCGATAGAAATCATCAATTTTAAAACAATTTTATAATTTCTATAAATCAATTATTAATTTATGCCTAATCCCATTTAATCTACGGCTTGAATCGATTGTTCTCAATGCTTAAGACAGCTCGAATTTCAATATGAATCGTGAGAAAATTGGTTGGAAAAAAATTATTAGAATCTTACCGAGACGAATTCCAAGACTGTTCTAAGCTCCAAAGATGATTGAATCACAATTCACTTCTAGTTTTTTTTTTAATTGATTGCAGTTGGTTAACAAAGAAGAGATGGTGTATGTGTGTGTGTGTGTACGTGTGGCTTTGTTGATGGTAGACTACCAACTGATTTGTTGTCTATTTATACCATCAGTCTTTATAAAGGCCGAAAACCGAAAAGAGTTAGCGTTCCAGTTGTCTAAGCACACATACTTTGTACGATTTAATGATGGAATTGTATACGGTACGGCCAATGGCCTTTTTTTTGAATTGTAAATAAACTTAACCAATCAACGCAATTAGAACAGAAAGCGGTGTCACATGACTGGATTTGGTAGTGGAATTTCTTTGGGTGTTTGGGTAGATCAAGAAGAAGAGGAAGAGGAAGAATTTTGCAATCAGAGCTGGAGCCAGAGGAAGATTGTGGGTTTGGATTTTCCAAAATTTTGCAAAATTCTGAGGAAATTCGAGGATTTCTTCCCAATTACAGGCCATTTGGGGGTGTTTAGTGTTAGTCCAATTGTTGGGAAATTTGTTTAATCTGTTAGATTTCGAGTTTTCCACAAAAAGAGAACCTTTTCCGAAATTTTGCAAAATTCAGAGGAAATTCGAGGATCTTTCTCAATTCCAGGCCATTTGGTGTTAGTCCAAAGAGCTACAGTGGGAAAAAAATGAAGACATTTTGTTTGTTGCTGGGACATTCGTTCGAAAAATTAGTTAGATTTCGAGTTTTCCCCAAAAAGAGAGCCTTTTCTGAAATGTTGTGAAATTCAAAGGAAATTCAAGGATTTCTTCCCAATTGCAGGTCATTTGAGGGTGTTTGGTGTTAGTCCAGAGTTTCAATTGTTGGGAAATTTGTTTAATCTGTTAGATTTTGAGTTTTCTCCAAAAAGAGAGCCTTTTCCGAAATTTTGCAAAATTCAGAGGAAATTCGAGGGCTTCTTCCCAGTTACAAGCCCTTTGAGAATATTTGCTGTTAGTTCAGAATTTCAGTGTGCACGAAATTGAAGAAATTTTGATTTTTGTAGGGAAATTGGTTTGAAAAATTTGTTAGATTTGGAATTTTGCCAAAAAAGGAGCTTTTTCCAAAATTATGCAAAATTTAGAAGAAATTCAAGAATTTCTTCTTAATTCTCGGCCACTTGAAGGTTTTTCGTGTTAATTCAGTCTTTCAGTGTAAAGAAAATTGAAGAAGCTTTAATTGTGGCTGGGAATTTTGTTTGAAAAGTCTATTTGCAAAATTCAGAGGAAAT
>JACDRP010000728.1:13941-25601 GCA_013841185.1 Hycleus phaleratus | reverse complement strand
TGATAAAGAAATCTAGTAAATTGGTAAAAAATCTAGTAGGTCGTAATTAACACCATTTATCCGAATTAAACTATAACGTACGTTCATAACGTAAAATACAGCCAACTATGAGATGTGTTAAATTACAAAATTTGGGCCATTTTTGAAAATATACTCTATTTCGAAACTATTTTCAGTGTCGAAATAACTATTAGGTACAGACTTGATATAAAAGTTGAGTAAATTGTAAAGAAATCTTGGTTGATACAATTTTTTATTTTTCGAACTAATCTACAACGTACGGTAATAACAAAAAATACAGCCAACTACGAGTTGAAATAGCATTGTACAATTTGTATATACAGCAAGTTTCATTTTAGATTGATTGTAGGATTAAATAATAGTCGTTGAATAGAGTTTATTTGGGTAAAATTACAGAATATGAGCTATTTTTGAAAGTGTATTCTATTTCGAAACTGTTTTCAGTGTTGAAATAACAATTGTAGATAATTGGTGACTTGGCAAAGAAATACAGTAAATTGCTAAAAAATCTAGTGAACACCATTTATAAGTGTCCGAACTAATCTATAACGTACGTTCATAACGAGAAACACAGGCAACTATGACGTGAAATACCATTCTTCAATTGTTTTATATACAGCGAGTTTCACGTTAGATTAACTAACAGGTTTACTTGTGTAAAATTACAAAATATGAGCTATTTTTGAAAGTGTATTCTATTTCGAAACTGTTTTCAGTGTTGAAATAACTATTGTAGATAATTGGTGAAACTGATGAAAAATCTAGTAGGTCTTAGTTAACACCATTTATAAGTGTGCGAATTAATCTATAACGTACGTTCGTAGCGGAAAACAGCCAACTATGAAGTAAAATACCGTTTTTTTAAATTTGTATATACAGAATGTTTCGTTTTAGACTGATAATTGTAATAAATAACAGTTGTTGAATAGAATTTATTTGTGTAAAGTTACAGAATATGAGCAATTTTTGAAAATTTACAATATTTCAAAACTATTTCCGGTGTCGAAATAACTATTACTGATACAGTAGAAATTTATAAAATAAAGTTACATTTCATATTTCTATAAATACTAAAAATTTATCAAAATTGACCTTATTTTATAATTTGTTGATTTTACCAATATAGGATAACCTCAAATTCTAGTGATTTTAATTATTAATGAATGAATAGACGTTTAATTATAATTAAAAAAATATATATACATGACTGGCAATTTTAAATAGAAACATATATAGAAATTAAACAAAAGAATTTAATTATTTTCATCTCCCCTCCCTCTGTGTATTTCTTGAATTTATCCAAAAAATATTGTCACTTTTTTTGTCGAAAAATAAATATTCGTTTAGAATAGATCAAATATTAATAAATTGATAAGAAAATCAATTGATAAGAATACAGAGGGGTAATTATTCCAATATGACAATAAAAATGTCGTTTTTTTTTTAACCTAAAATAATGTAATAACTAGGCAACGGAGTTTGCCGAACAAATATGGCCGCCATATTGAAGATTCCCATAGGAGTCACAGTGTGCTTTACATTTTTATAAAACACTCCAATCAAAGCCAACTTTTCCGAAAATATCACACATCAATTTGATTGGTTGTGGCAACAATAGACTTATAGCAATTTAAATGAGTTGAATAAAGATAGAAGTATTATTACTTGTTTTTTTTTGCACGCTAGTAGGGAGATTAACTGGCGCCATTTTGATTAAAATTTGAATTCTTTAAAGAACAATTGATATTAAAATAAATCAATCAAATAGGTCTTGATAGAAACAATAAACAATTAAATATTAATTTGGTTGATCGTTCACAATTATTCATCCATTATAGAATCAAATAAATTACAATTTAATTGAAAAATAGGTTAATTAATCAAATCACATTACCGAATGAAACAAAACAATGAATTAAAAAAAAAAAAAAGAAATTCGATCATAGCCAGCTATGGAAATTTTGATGTTTTAATATCAAAAATTAGAAATTAGTAGGCTATGGAAGTTTTAATGTTGAAATGTCCAAATTCAAAGTCTACTTGATTGTAGAATTTTTTATTGATAGTAGGCTTTGATCAAAATTTGTTAATTCAATCAAATTTCATAGCTAACTTTTCCAAAATAGTATTACCCTAATTAAACTACTAGATTAATAGTATTATTATTATTAACAAGAGTTTTATAACACGAATTAAGTGTTGTAAAATTCCGTGTTATAAGAGAATTATACAATTTGTCAATAATTTCGTATTATTTGCAGTAAATCACATGAACCAGTATGTAGATTTGAGCCGACATTCCAGTATATCTACAATTAAGTTGGCAATACTGCTCCACTAATCAACATAACCTAACTTTTCTGGTGTCAACAAAATTGGAGGGAATCTCGTTTAGTGTTGTTTAAAATTAATTAAGAATCGAGAAAAAAACAAAAAATTAATTAATTTCCCCAATAATTAGATTGAAATTAAATTAGAATTAAATTAATTTTAATTAAATTAAATGGAAACAATGGAAGTTGATACAATTTCACCACAACCGGGTACATCGAAAGAAACACCAAATAAATCGAAAAAAACCGATAGTCTTCCTTGGTAATTACTATTAATGAAATTAATTAATTTAACCGATTAATTAGTTAATTAATTGATATCAATTTTAGGATAGAGAAATATCGGCCTAGTAAATTTGAAGAAATTGTGGGTAATGAAGATACAATTACTCGCTTATCAATATTCGCCAAACAAGGCAATTTACCCAATTTGATAATAGCAGTAATACCATAATTAGAAAATTATAACACCAAATCGATAATTCACCCCAGTTGGCTGTGTTTTAAAGAATCAAGTAGCCTATAATTTGACATAACCAAAAAATGTCAAATAATAAAGAATCAAGTAGTCTACGATTTTGATTTGACATAACCAAAAAAAACCCAGCCAACTTTGTTGAATTATCTCAAATATCGTGTTGTATTGATTCGTGTTGTTTAAGGGCCCACCTGGTGTCGGTAAAACAACAACAATCCTTTGTTTAGCACGGATTTTATTGGGCGCTTCATTTAAAGACGCCGTTCTCGAATTGAACGCCTCCAATGATCGTGGTATTGATATTGTACGAAATAAAGTAAAAATGTTCGCCCAACAGAAAGTCACTCTACCATCCGGCCGGCATAAAATCATAATTCTCGACGAAGTCGACAGTATGACCGATGGTGCCCAACAGGCGCTACGTCGTACAATGGAAATCTACAGTAATACAACACGATTTGCATTGGCTTGTAATTACAGTGAGAAAATTATCGAAGCAATACAATCACGGTGTGCTATATTGCGTTATTCGCGTCTAACCGATGCGCAAATTTTGGCACGTTGCATCGAAATTTGCCAAATAGAACACGTCGATTACACACAAGACGGTTTGGAAGCGATCGTTTTTACCGCCCAAGGCGATATGCGGCAGGCTTTGAACAATTTACAGTCGACTTTTAACGGGTTCGGTGTGGTCGATTCGACGAATGTTTTTAAAGTTTGCGACGAGCCACATCCGATTTTAATCAAAGAATTATTGTTGTTGTGTATTGATGGTAATGTCCAAAAGGCCCAGAAGATTGTGTTGAATTTGTGGCATTTGGGCTATGCCGTTGAGGATATTATTAAGAATATTTTTAAAGTTTGTAAGAATTTAACGGAAGTTGAGGAAGCGTTAAAGTTGGCTTTTATTAAAGAGATCGGTTTGACCCATCAACGGATTGTTTTAGGTTGTGGTACGTTGGTACAAATGTCCGGATTATTGGCGCGATTATGCCAACAAGCTCACAATTATAAGAAATGAGGCGATGTCCGGTTTTTTAATCATCAATTTTTACTCAATAATTGCCGAATTTTTGTGTATTTTTGTAAAATTTATCCATTTAATAACAATAATTACAATTATTGATCTTTACATTATAGAGATCTACCTAAAATGCGGCACAATTACGAATTTTCGGTAAAATTTGCAAGCAATTATCGGAATTTACATTTTGAACAATCAGGTGTATAATTGGTTGCCTATCCACCAATCTATAATGCTGCTGTGCGGTATATTTGATTGCCTATCCATAGAAGATTTTATTATGATGCTATACAGGGTGAGTCTAACTGATGTTCTTTTAACTATTTAAGCATCAATATGTTTAAATCGATTGATTGATTAACTATTCGTTTGTTTAATTTACAGTTAGTTTTGTTTTTTGAATTTTATGTACAGTGAGTCAAGTGTCAAGTATTGAAAGTATAAGTTCAAATTGTTGTAGTTTTCCACCTGTACTACCACTAGAAGATATTTTTGTTATCCATCAACCCCCGGTATTTAGGGTAGTTTACCCTACTTGCCTATTTTAAATGGAACTTTATATTTTTTATTGCATATTTCGATTCTATGGTGAAATTAAAGGTGACTTTATCAACATGATTTATAGTCTAACTTTAGTAGTTTTTCAGGAATTTTCAATTTTTCTGAACTTTTTGATTTGGTAGTGTTTGATTAAAAAAATCCATATCTCTGGAAATATTGTCGCTAAACTATCCAAATTTATAACAGTAATAGTTCAAATTGTGTACTTTACGCTAGATTTTATAGAATTGGATTATCTTTCAGCGTTTAGTTGATATTTTAGTTTAATTTCAGCCAATTTTCAAAGCGTAATAACTTTCTTATTTTAAATACAACGGTATATTTTCGTTTACACGATTGGATAGAGAAATAAATTCTGCATCGAACCATATTAACATTTCCTATACCCATCTCTAATAGTTTTTCAGTTATTGAAGATTTTCTATTTCATTTAATTTTCCAGCTGAAAGAAAATACTAAAACATAGTAGGCTTAGCGAACAACTGTCTGTCACAATTAACCTCTAAATAATTAATTATTTTGAGGTTTTTTTAATGGAAAATAATCAAAAAAATTGACAAATAATTAAATCAGAATTAATTGGATTTTGTTTTCATGTAAAATTGGCTGAAATTGCTGAAAAAAACACGTTAAATATTCGAAATTAACCTCAAATTAATGTTAATGTCATTTTGCTGAACCTTCTTTGTTTTTCTTTATAGACGAATTATAAAGTCATAGGCAACTAGATTGGGCACTTTCAAATAAAGGGGAAAACTACGGTAACTGAAAATCGAAA
The DNA here is from genome assembly GCA_013841185.1 of Hycleus phaleratus. Taxonomy (NCBI): domain Eukaryota; kingdom Metazoa; phylum Arthropoda; class Insecta; order Coleoptera; family Meloidae; genus Hycleus; species Hycleus phaleratus. The sequence continues at coordinate 20,403 of JACDRP010000728.1, read as the reverse complement.
TAACTGAAAAACTATTAGAGATGGGTATAGGGAATACTAGTACAGTCCGATACAGAATTTTCTTCTCTATCCAACCCTGTAAAGAAAAATATAGCGTTTCATTTAAAATAAGAGAGATATTACAGTCTGAAAATCACCTGAAAGAAAAATTTATTTCAGCTAAACCCTCAAAGATTAGTTAATTCTGTAAAATCTACTGAAAAGTACAATATTTAAACTGATAGAATTCTAAATTTCAGTTATTCAAACGCTATAGTTTTAGAAATATGATTTTTTTTAACAAACACCACAAAATCAGAATTTTCAGAAAATTTGAAAATTCCTGAAAAACTACCAACGCTAGACCCTGAGTCATATAATCAAACTCGCCTTAAATTTAATCACAGAATCTAAATATGCAATAAAAAATCTACCATTCTATTTAAAATAAGAAAGTAGGGGTAGGGTGCGCTACCCCATACACCGGGGGTTGATAGAACAATAAAATTATAGTCTAGTGATAGTTTGGAGAGAAAACCCGGTCTATTTAAAATTTCAGACAGAATTTCTAACTGCCAATTCTTGACTCATTCTGTATTTTTTGACGAGTTAGTGTATAATTGGTTGCCTATACATCTAGGAATTCGCATCTAAAAATCTACAGAATGATTCGAAATAATGGTGTGTCGTGAATTTTGTGTTTATTAAATCGGAGTAGGCCTCGATTTAATTGTTAGTTACATTTCTCTGACTTTGATTAAATATTTTATAACCATAATGAAATGTCAAGAAATTTTGTCACGATGACAGAATCTCAAAAACTTTGTCACAAAATCAAATATTATTTAATTATGTCACAGTTTTTGGGGCATGTGACAATTTTATTTGTTATTTATAGAAAAACCATTTGTTTCTCAAAGGTTGCCACAATTTATGCAGTTTAAAATATTGCGTGTATTTTGAGTTGCATAACCATCAAATAATTGCTAATATTATCTATAGATAGACAACTTGATATACATTTTGGATAATATTGGTTGCATACTTGTCGATAATTATAGAAACAATTGAATTTCAATAATTAAATTCAAATTAATTATGAAATTTTCGATTGAAATTAATTAATTTATAATTATATTTCAGTTATTTCTCCACTAATCGATTGATTCGATCGAATCAATCAACCCTAATGCGTGCTCATTTAAAATTCAACCCCCCTCAATAACAACAATCTAAAATTAACCCTATTTGGATGGATGTAATTTTGTAATTTTCAACGATATTATGTCCCAATAGCACCACCCTTAACGCGATACAATCCACTAGAAAGACGAATTTTGGGGAAATTCAATCGCGCTAGGGTTGTTAACACTAAAAATATTGATTTTTACCCACCCCTTCACTCGATTCTAAATTTGTATGTGTGTTTATATGTATATATGTGCGTGTGTGTGTGTGTGTATATTCTTATATATATATGTATAAAATAGAGTAAAATCTCAACCCTATTCGTCCTTTTTTTTTAAATAAATCAAACAAATAAGTATTGGAAATAATTTGGTTTAATAATAATTTGGTTTATTGTAATTGGGTTGTGATTGTAATTTTTTTTTGGGTAATTTTCCGGAGTAGAATCAAGAGTGTCGTGGTTGAGTTCGACGGTAACTTGATCGAGTAAAATCGTACGCAATTGTGGAAAAGTGCAATTTTCACACCCCCACGATTTAACAAATGAAAGAAAATGAATGTATTTGGAATTTTCGGTATGAGTGATTCGTGTTTGTTTTCGTGTTACAATTGGAAAATTCACCAATAGAACAACTGAAGAAAAATGCTGATTATCGCTAATATTGAAAGAAAATTCAGATTTCCATGTGGAAAATCTAATAGGAAATTACTCGATAATCGACTATTGTGACATGTAGAATTTCCATTTATATCGATTTGTTATTATTATTATTGTTGTTGTTGTTGAATTAAAAAAAAAAAAAAAACGGTGGAAAATTGAAAAATGCAAAAAGAAAATACAAATCCATCGCCGGAAATCCATCAATATGTAGGGCCGTATCGGCTCGAAAAAACCCTTGGCAAAGGACAAACTGGTAAGTAACAGAAAATCAACCCCCAAAACCGGCCACAACCCTTCTTTAACATCGACAAATAAAACAAAAATTCAGTCAATTAACCCCCAATTCGGCGCCACTGTCTCGTCGACTGTTTCCATATTTTCCATGACCGTCTTTGCATAATTCATCGGAGAAAATCAAGCAAACAGTTTGTTGCAAATGTCAAGTATCATGGGGTTGAAAACAATAGACAAAAAAAATAAAAATAAAACAAACGAATTATTTATGATTTTTGTTTCAGGTTTAGTTAAATTAGGTGTGCAATGTGTGACTGGTAAAAAGGTTGCAATCAAAATCATCAATCGAGAGAAATTGAGTGAAAGTGTTCTAATGAAAGTAATTAATTTAATTTTTCGTTAAACACAATAATCCATAGTTGGCCATGCTTTTGAGGCATAATGTCGTAGCTTTCTTCATACTCAACTCAAGGCCGGCTAGATTCCTCAATACTTACTGTATTTGTTGAAAATCTAGTAGGCTGTGCATTACACAATTTCAATGCCTACTAGATTTCTTAGAATCATGCTAGTTGTTTGTTTAATACAAAGATTGCTAGATTTTTCAGAAAATCAAGAAGGCTTTGTAGCAACCAAAATCAAAGCCTACTAGATTTCTCAGCATTTTGTTATATTACTACAAAATCTAGTAGGCTGTGCATTACACAATTACAGTGTCTTTTGGAAAATCTAGTAGGCCTTCATGTTGTTTAATAAAAAAATTGCTAGATTTTTCAAAAAATCAAACAGGCTTTGTAGCAACCAAAATCAAAGCCTACTAGATTTCTCAGCACTTTGCTAGTAGGCTGTGCATTATACAATTTCAGTGCCTACTAGATTTCTTACAATCATGCTAGATTGTTGGAAAATCTAGTAGGTCTTGACGTTGTTTAATAGAAAAATTGCTAGATTTTTCAGAAAATCAAGCAGGCTTTGTAGCAATCAAAATCAAAGCCTGCTGAGCATTTTACTATATTACTGGAAAATCTAGCAGACTCTGTATATTAATCAAGGCCGGCTAGATTTTTAAGTATTTTTTATTGGAGAATCAAGCAAGCCGTACACTGTTCTTGTCAAAGCCTGCTTTATTGCTGGAAAATCTAACAGGCTGTGCATTAATGAACTTCAAAGCCTACTAGATTTCTTAGCACTCTATTGCACTATTAGAAAGTCTAGCAGGCCTTGATTTTGTTTAATACAAAGCCTACTAGATTTCGGATCACTTTCTTATATTACTGGAAAATCTAGTTGCGTTAGCCAGTGTCAAAGCCTACTAGATTTCTTTGCATTTTACTGTACTTCTAGAAAAAATAGTTGGCCATGCTTTTACCCATATCAAGGCCTGCTAAATTTTTAAGTATTTTGCTCTATTATTGGAGAATCAAGAAATCCGTGCACTGTTGTCAAAACTTGCTAGATAATTAACGTTCTGCTTCATTGCTGCAAAATCTAGCAATCAACTTCAAAGCCTACTAGATTCCTTAGCACTCTATTGCATTATTGGAAAATCTAGCAGGCCTTGATTTTGTTTAATATAAAGCCTGTTAGATTTGTTGAAAATCTAGCATGCCGTGCATTAACCAATGCCGAAGCCTACTAGATTTCTTGGTACTCTTCTGTATTGCTGGGAAACCTGTCAAGGCCTGCTAGATTTTTTTGTGCTTTGGTGTATTATTGATAAATCTAGTAGACTTTTGTATTAACCAAGCCTACTAAATTCCTTAGGATTCTATTGCATTGCTAGAAAATCTAGCAGGCCTTGTTTAATAGATTCCTTGATTCCTCCATATTTCTAGAAAATCTAATAGACCTACAAATCTAGCAGGCGTAGCATTATCAAAGCCTACTAGATTTCTTAGCAGTCTTCTATATTGTCAAGGCTTGCTACATATCTAGAAAATATAGCAGGCTTTGACATTGTTTAATACAAAGATTACTAGATTGCTCTATATTTTGTTGTATTTCTGGAAAATATAGTAGGCTGTATCAAGGCTACCTTGATTCCTTAACAAGTCGCTGAATTTCTAGAAAATCTAGTAGGCCGTGCATTACCAATATCAAGGCTTACTAAAAGTCTTAACACTCTTCTGCATTGCCGGAAAATCTAGCAGGCCTTCAATTTGTTAGTCTTTTGTTGTATTTGTAGGAAATCTAGTAAGCTGCGAGATTTATGAGTAGATTTCTCAGCACTCTATAGCATCGGCCTTAGATCAATAAATTTCAAGGCCTATTAGATTTCTTAGCAATTTGCTGCATTATAAACTAGTATGCTTTGCATTAACTAAAGTCGAGGCCTGCTAGATAGTCAACCCTCTGCTATATTGCTAGAAGATCTAGCAGACCTTGGCATTTTATTTTATTGCTTTAAAATCAAGCAGACTTTACATTAATCAAAGTTAAAACTTACTAGATTTCTTAGTATTTTACTGTATTCCTGGAAGATCTAGTAAGCTTTGTAGCTAATGTCAAGGCCTAAATTCCTAAATATTTTACTGTAGGCCTAGCATACTAGATTTTTTGCTATATTGTAGGAAAATCTAGAAGACTTTGTACTAATCAAAGCCTACTAGATTTTCCATTACTTTGCTGAATTATTAAGAAATCTAGTAGGTTTTGATACAAGACCCGCTAGATTTCAAAACATTGCTATTATTTACAGGAAAATCTAGCAAGCCTTGCATTAACTAATATCAAAACCTACGAGATTTCTTAAGACTTTATTGTATTGTTGAGAAATCTAGCAGGCTTGGTAATGACCATTATCAAGGCCTGTTGGATTCCTTAGCATTGTAATTTACTAAGCGAAAATCTAGATGACCTTGAAATGTAGTAGGTTTTCGGTCAATGTACCTTTCAAACGGCTGAATAAAGTTACGACATTACGTGACAAAATCATGGCCAACTGTGCTACTTCAATTATAGTTTTATTAATGAATTAATGAATTGTTTGATTAATTTTAGGTGGAGAGAGAGATCGCTATAATGAAATTAATTGATCATCCGCACGTTTTAGGCTTAACGGATGTTTATGAGAATAAAAAATATTTATATTTAGTATTAGAACATGTTTCTGGTGGTGAATTATTTGATTATTTAGTGAAAAAGGGACGTTTAACACCAAAAGAGGCACGACGGTTTTTTCGTCAAATTATATCAGCATTAGATTTTTGTCATAGTCATTCAATATGTCATCGTGATTTAAAACCAGAAAATCTACTATTAGATGAGAAAAATAATATAAAAATTGCCGATTTTGGTATGGCATCATTACAACCGATGGGTTCAATGTTAGAAACTAGTTGTGGCTCACCACATTATGCCTGTCCGGAAGTTATAAGGGTAATAAATATTTATTAATAATAATAATAATAAATTAAAATAGCGCCATCTATTGATATTCTATTCAATTTATACTAGTTGTAGTTCAACAGAATACCAATAGATGGCAATTGTGTCAAATGGACTGCAAAATTGCAATACTTCTTGTTTAATTTCTTTATTTATTTCATCCTTCTTTTATTCTATCTCTTTCTCAAATTTATTATTTATTTCTATTTTCTATCTTCGTTTCTAACTTCATTGTCTTCAACTCTGTTTCTTTCTTTTATATCTCTCTTACTATCTTCTTGTCTCGCTTGTTTTCCTTTCTTTTTTTTGTCTCTTTCTTTCAGTCTCTCTCTTTCACATTCAGTATAATACAAGCTCCATCTATTGATTAATTGTTGAATTTCCTGTAAGTTTAGTTCAACAAGATACAAATAGATGGCGTAATAGTTCTTTTGGTAAATCTATTTTTTTCTTACATATGAAAATTTAACGCTAGCCACCGCTTAAAATTAAGTATAGTTCGATTAAAAGGATTTTAAATTATCTTTTTTTTTTCAATTTATATGAAATATTCGCCATCTATTGGTATTTAATTGAATGTATACTGTTTTGATGCTTATAAAGTATCATAGGTGGCGTTCATGCCTCTTTTTCCTTCTGTCCTTCTCTCTCTCTCTCTTTCTCTCTCTGTGTTCCTCGTTCCACTCACTTTCTCCCTGCTTCTGCCCCTTTACCTATTTTCCATCTAACTCTCACTTTCCTCTCACTCTTTTTCTCTCTTGTTCTTTCGCCTGTCCCTCTCTCTTCTCTCTCACTCTGTTCCTCTTTCTTTTCACTCTGTTCCTCGTTCCTCTCACTTTATCTCAGCCTCTGTCCCTTTACCTATCATCTGCCCCTCACTCTTCTATCTCTCTCTCTCTTTCTGCCCCTGTCCATTTACCAATCGTCTGTCTCTGTCTCTGTCTCCTCTCTCTCTCGCTCTATTCCTAGTTCCTCTCATTTTCCCTCTGCCCCTTTACTTTACCTATCGTCCT
>JACDRP010000728.1:0-13845 GCA_013841185.1 Hycleus phaleratus | reverse complement strand
TTCTTTCCACCGCCTCTCTCTCTTCTCTCCCTCTCTCTCTCTCCCACTCTCTCTTCCTCGTTCCTCTCACTTTTTCTCTGTCTCTATCCACTTGCCTATCGTCTGTCTCTCACTCCTCTCTCTCTCTGTTCCTTGTTCCTCTCACTTTCTCTCTGCCCCTGTCCCTTTACCTATCATCCTTCTCTCTCTCTCTCCTCCCCCCCTCTCTCTTGTTCTTTCGCCTGTATCTCTTCCTCTCCCTCTGTTCCTTGTTCCTCTTTCTTTCTCTCTGCCTCCGTCCCTTTACCTATTGTCTCTCTCTCTCTCTTTATCTCTCTTGTTCTTTCCACCGCCTCTCTCACTTCTCTCTCTCTCTCTTTGTTCCTTGTTCCTCTCACCTTCTCTCTGCTTCTGCGCCTTTATCTATGGTCTGTGTCTCACTCCTCTCTCTCTCTCTCTCTGTTCCTTGTTCCACTCACTTTCTTCCTGCCTCTGTCCCATTACCTATCATCCTTCTCTCTCTATCTCTCTTTCCTCTCCCCCCTCTCTCTTGTTCTTCCGCCTGCCTCTCTCTCTCTCTGTTCTTCGTTCCTCGCACTTTCTCTCTGCCTCTTTCTCTTTACCTATCGTCCGTCTCTCTCTCTCTCTCTCTCGATACTCTCCATCTGTCGAGATTTTGTTGAACCTCAATCCATTGAAATATAAAGTCACTATATATATAAAGTACCGCAATTGGCATCCATTTTGTGTCTGAAATTTGACGCCAACTTTAAACAGAATGAAACAAGGCAGGCTCCTGCCAGTTATATTGGTGGCGGTAGGCAACATTAAATACTTTAAATTTAAATTTTTAAATTTGGCGCACTTAAAATTTTGAAGACCAGTGTCATTTATTGGTTGTTATCTATTGTTTTCTGTTAAATGAAGGTCACCTTCTGTCAGGCAGCCATGTTGTGTCTAGAAAATGTACTTCTCTCTCTAACACATTTGAACATTGAATTGCGGTACTTTATATATATATAGTGACTTTATTGAAATACGTGCCTGTGCGCCATCTGCCGGCACTTTTGCGAATTTGTTCTTATTTTTGTTCAACAAAATACCACTAGATGGCGTTGTTAAATTGATTTCTTATATCAAAGTGAGAAATACAATGGACATAGATAAATCAAATCGACTATGGTTTGATTAAAAGCGCACTTAATCACAATTTTTTTAAAATCTCTTCAAAATCTGCCATCTATTGGAATTTAATTGAACTTATATCGATTTGATTCTTACAAAATACCACAGATGGCGGTCCCTTTTAAAACACCAATACGATCTATTGATAGAAAACGCCATCTATCGGTGCTTTATCGACTTTATACGATTTTCAGTTCACTAAGATACCGCTAGATGGTGCCAATTCTAACAAATTAATTTTCTTGTACTAGGGTGAGAAATACGATGGACGTAAAGCCGATGTATGGTCGTGTGGTGTTATTCTATACGCTTTATTAGTCGGTGCCCTACCATTCGATGATGACAATTTACGACAATTATTGGAGAAAGTCAAACGTGGCGTATTCCATATACCCCATTTTGTACCGCCCGATTGTCAAAGTTTATTACGCGGCATGATTGAGGTTAATCCAGACAAACGATTAACGGTAATTATAATTAATTAATTAATTGGAAAAAACAAAACAAAAAAAAATTGAATAATTTTAATTTAATTTGTAGTTAGCTGAAATTAATAAACATCCATGGGTGACGGCCGGTGGTAAGGGTGAATTAGAATTAGAATTACCAATGATGGAAGTTGTACAAACCCATATTTTACCATCAATTGATGCTGTTGATCCGGATGTATTGCAGGCCATTTGTAGTTTAGGTTGTTTTAAAGAGAAAGACAAATTAATACAACATTTGCTCAGTCCTAAGTAAGTTGCCGCCATATTTAATTAAATAGTTTAACTATTGAAATATAGATGGCGCTTTCAACCAAATGTCAAACTCAAACGCATGCGTACTTAACCTAAAAGAAATGTAGAAATTATACAAAGATGGCGTTGTTTATCAATTGTTAAATATCAAAGCCTACTGGGAATTTTATAAATCTTCAATTGTTAGAATTTCTTCATCTGTTTCGAAATTATATCGATATTTATTACAATTAATCGACTTCTCTTGCATATTAACCGTAAATTTATTTATTATAGTTTCACCAAATTTTAAAATTCTTAAATATAAATCAATACTACCAATTTTGACACCTTTATTGTCCGTTATATCGAAAATATCTTTAAATTGTTTCGATTTAATGACTTGTTTATAACTGGCTGATTTGAGTAAATCTTTAAATGTTTGAACAATTGAAATTAAAGCTTTACCATAAACTAATGATTTATCTTTATCAATCCAACGATAGATTGTTATTAAAATATCAAATTTTCTTTGGAAATTTTCAATTTGTTTTTTTGTCAATGAAAATATACATGATTTACCATTACGTTGATTATCAATATTTGTTTCTTTAATTTCAATTGGTTTATAATTGGAGAATTGAAATGATGCACACAATTCACTTGTTGATAATTCATTACATTTACATTTTCTATTTAAATTAATTTTATCAATAATTATTTCCAATAAAAACAATTCTTGGGGCATTCTTTTAAACAATTACAATTAAAAAAAAAAACTACACTTTAAATTTTGACATAAGTCAAATTATAAAAGCGCCATCTATGTGTATCGTTCGTAAAACAAATTATCCCTACTACAATTAGGTGGGGATTTAACTGAAACAATTGAAGATACCTGAACGCTCCCACTCTAATTTGGTGGGGATTTGTTTGAATTCTATTAAAATAGTTTAAGCCACTTGATCCCCACTCAAAGTTGGTGGGGATATAAAGCTAGTTTGAATTTCAGGTCACAATATCAGTGGCACTCACATTTCTCTTTTTCTCCTCTCGCTCTCCTGCTTCTTTCCCTTTCCTCTTCTCTCTTCTCTTTCTCTCACCTACTCTTTTCCTCTTCTCTCTTTCTCTCTCCTCCTCGTTTTCTCTCTCTTTCTCTGCCCCCCCCTCTTTCTTCGCTTTCTTACTCTTTCACTCTTCTTATTCTCTCCATTTCTTTCTCCCCTTCCTTTCTTTCCCCTCTCTGTACCTCTCCACCTATCGCGCACGCTCCCCACTCCCCACCATCTGTCTTTTCTTCTTTTCCTACTATCACACAATCCCTCGTCTCTTTCTGTCTCTCTCTTCCCCCTATCCACTTTCTTCTCACTCTTTCCTTTCTTCCTTCCTTATCGCCCTTTCCTTTCCTTTCTTGTCTCCCTTTCTTTTCTTCTCTTCCTTTCTTTCGTTTCTTCTTCCCCTTTCCTTGTCTTCCTTTTCTCCCGTTCTTCCCTTTCTTCTCTCTCTTTCGTTTCTTCTCCTCCTTTCCTTGCCTTTCTTCTGTCCCCTCCTTTACTTTTTTCTCTCTCTTTCGTTTCTTCTCTCTCTTTCCGTCCATTCTTCTCGCCTTTTCGTTTCCTCTCTCCCTTTCCTTTCATTTCTTCTCCCGCTTTCCTTTATTTCCTCCCTTTCCTTGCCTTTCTTCTCTCTCTCTTTCTATTTTCCTCCTCTTTCTCTCTTTTTCTTCCTCTTCCCTTATCCCTTTCTCCCTCGCCTTCTCTTTCTCCACCACCCCCTATCTCCATTTTAGCTCTCTTCCTCCTTATCTCTTCTCTTTGGTCTTTCTCTCTTCTTATCTCATATCCTCGGTTTCTCTCTCTACTTATCTCTTCTCTCTCTCTCTCCCCCTTCGTATCTCTTCTCCTATCTCTCTCACTCGCTCCTCCCCCTCTCTCTCTCTCTTTCTTTCCTCTCTTCTCCCTCTCTGTCTTTGCCACCCTCTCTTTTTCTTTCTCCTTTATCTCTGACGCAGTAAAACAATTCTTGTCATTCATTCAAACAATTAAGAAAAATTACACTTTAAATTTTGACATAAGTCAAATTATATAATTTGTAACACAATTATCCCTACTATAATTAGGTGGAGATTTGATTAAAATTGCAGACATCTTGATGCTCAATATCCCCGCTCTAATGTGGTGGGGATTCAATTAAGTTCAATTAAAATAGTTTAAGACAGATTATCCCCACTCTATATTGGTGGGGATTCGATAAGGTACATTAACTCACTGTAATTAGGTAGAGATATACAGGGTGTATTTCAGCTCATAGTAGCCTATGACTTTGTGAGCGTACGTACGTCAGTTTCTTGTTTCAACTTCATAATCTGCATTACCGATAAGCTTAGAGTGAATTCGTTGAAAATTGTTTAAGCCTCATTACTCCCTCTCCAAGTTGGTGGGGATATAGTAATATTGATCTCCACTCTAAATTTGGTGGGGATTCCAATACAATCGTGAGACACATTATCCCCACTCTAATTCGGTGGGGATATGGTTTTGTGTGTAAATATTTCTTATCCCCACTCCAATTTGGTGGGGATTTATTACTGTTAATTGTTGATTTTTCCTGTTTGATTGAATTTTCTAGTCACAATACAGAGAAGGTGATTTATTTTTTATTATTGGAACGTAAACGTCGTCGTCCAGCTTATGAAGATGATACAGACTCAATATTGCGTATGCGCCAATCGGATAATAATAGTGATCCACCAAAGAAACGTATCGATACGTGTCGTATAAATGGGCAAAATAGTTTACAATTTGGACAGATTAGTGAAGGCTCACCATTAACACCACGTCGGTCGCATTATAAGTGAGTTGTTGAAATTTTGGTCCAAAGTAGGGCAAAATTTTTGACAAACTTTGACATACATGTAGACTTCTTCTAATTTGGTCAAAATTATCTCCTAAGTAGAGCAAAATTTTTACCACACATATGGTTTCATTCTAATTTAGTTAAAGTTACGTCCAAAGGTGGCCAAAATTTTTGATTAGTATACAATTTTCTTGCAATTTAGTCAAAATGATTCCCAAAATCTTGATAAATGTTGACATGCATTTCCCCAAAATTATAACCAAAAGAAGGCAACTTTTTTGGCCTATCTTCAGTTTTTTTCAAATTCAGTCAAAATGATGCCTAAAATAGGGAAAAATGTTTGGCAAAATTTTGTCATACATACACTTTCCTTATGGGGCAAAATTTTGTCGTAGTTTCTTCCTAAATTAGTCAAAGCTATGCCCAAAGAAAGTCAAAAATTTTGCCATGAACTCGGATTTTTTTCTAGTTTGATCAAAATTGTGCCAAAAATTGGCCTAAATGTTTGTTAAATTTGGGCATACATACACTTTCTTTCTAATTTAATCGAAACTATGCTTAAGCTAGGGTAAAACTTTATGGTTTTCCTAGATTTGTCAAAATTTGCAAATTTTCTGACATGCATACATTCGATTTCTTTCTAATTTAGTCAAATTTATGCCCAAAGAAGTTTAGCGTTTTTGCCAAAGTCTGGAAAACATAGTTTTCTTCTAATTTAGACAAAATTATGTCTATTATGGCTAAAATTTTGCCATTTTTTTGCAAATTTCGACATACATGCAGTGTTTTTCCAATTTAATCAAATGGCATAGTTAAAATTATGCCCAGAATATGGCAAAATTTTTACCAAATTTTAGCATGCATACATTTTTTCTTTTAGCTGAGTCAAAATTAAACCAAAACTAGGGCAAAAATTTTGCAAAGTTTTGGACAAACTTTGAAATAACCAGTTTTTTGGATTTTAGACGCCATCACCACCACACACGCCGTAGCCCATCAACTGGTAGCACCCATAGCAATCTAAGCATCCATTCACCAACAAGGTCCACATCATCGGGTGCTTCAAGTCCTATAATGTTCAATAATGCAACACCTACAAATACCCATTGTAAGCCAAAAAACAATCAATTTTATTTTCCAACGGTCAGAGTATTTTTATGGTTAGCTGGAATGTCATCACCAGTTGGTCAACGATCCCCATCATCAACCCACCACCATCGTAGTTCGGCTCATGTTACATCAAATACCCATATAACACCGCCATTATCAACAAATTTAGCACCAACAACAGCACAATCGATGGGTATATCATCCCCACCAACAATTCTACCAACCCATCATCGAGCAAATAGTAGTGGTGGTACTACATCAATTTTGACATCACCAGAAAGTGACACAACCATTTTGACAACGATGACACCACCTGGATCACCACTTTCAACAAGTCATACAACTATGACGTCATCAACAACAACAACGACGACGACGTCATCGGGTGGTGGGATGACGCCAGCGGCGGCGGCAACTGTCAATACCCACCACTGGCGGTCGCGATTAACAACAATCAAAAATAGTTTTTTGGGCTCGCCGAGGTTCCATCGTAGGAAATTGCAAAGTAAGCCAAAAATTTTGCTTGGGTTTCAGTTTTTTTGTTTGTTTTGCTGTTTTTTTCTAAAAAAAAATTACATATTAGCATCATCTGAAGAAGTCCATTTGACACCGGAATCATCGCCGGAATTGACGAAGAAGTCATGGTTTGGTAGTCTGATGACAACGGAAAAAGATGAAACTTTCACAATTTTAGTGAAAGGTAAACCGTTGGCAACCGTGAAAGCTGATTTGATACATGCCTTCCTTTCGGTAAGTACGTTTGGATTTACAATTTAGACAAATTTATGAAGTATTCCAACTTTTGGTGGAAGTTCCAATGCTTCACCAAGTGTTGCCGAAGATTTGGGCAACACTTGGTGGCAGTTTCAATGCTTCCCTAAGTGTTTCCAAAGTTTTGGGCAACACCTGGATATATCTGTGAGGCGTTTTGACTAAAATTTCGATACTTTTAGAATGTTTAGCCATACAATTCCTTCTTTGGTCATAATTTAGATAGCCTTTCAAAGCATTTTGACTAAAGCTTTAAGGCTTCTACCATCAATTCCTTGGGTACAATTTGGACGCCTTAAGGATTTTTCTTCTTGAAACACAACTTATTGTTAGATATCTCCTCAAAGTTTTTAAATTGGAAATTGAATGATTTTAAAATGTTTTGCCATACAATTTAGACGTCTTCTTGAAACGTTTCAAAAAATTGTCATACAAATATTAAAATATCCATAAAATATTCAATTTTTTTAACAAAGGTTCAAGATTGCACGTGTCAAAATTTTGCACACAATTTAGACAGATCCACGAATGAAACTACAATTATTTTGCCATACAACTCTCTTTTTGAGCAGAATTTCCACATCCTCCTGGATCTTTCAACTATGTTCATGCTTCAGAATATTTTTGCCATACAATTCTTTCTTTGTACAGAATTTAGACATCTTTTTAAAGTATTTTGACTGAAACTTTAATGTTTCTAAAAGGTTTTGCCATACAAATTCTTCTTTGGGCACCATTTAGGCATCTATTTAAAGTTTTTCGACTGAGACTTCAATGCGTCTTAAATGTTTTGCCATACAACATTTTCTTTGGGCACAATTTAGTATTTTGATTAAAGCTTCATTGTTTCAAAGAAACTTTTGCCATACAAATGTTCCTTTGGCCTACAATTTAGAAATATTCCAACTTTTGAATGAAGCTTCAAAATTTTTGGACACATCAATATCTTTTTGGCTTTTTATGGCCGAATGTGGCAAAAAAATTTGCCATACAACTTTCTCTTTGGACGTAACTTAGACATTTCTTTGAAATATTCTGACTGATGCTTCAACGTTTTGATGTTTTGCCATACAACTTCTGTTTTGGACACAATTTAGGCATGTTCCTGAATAAAATTTCGAAGTTCAAAAATTTTTTGCCATACAACTTCTCTTTTGGGCACAATTTTGACGTGCCCGCGATTAAAATTTCGAATCTTCAAAAACGTGTTGTCATACAACTCCTTTTTTGGACAGAATTTAGACATTGTTTTGGGTTTTTGAGTAGAGTTCCGAGTCTCTCAAATCTGTTGCCATGTAACTCCTTTTTAGACGTAATTTAGACATTTTCTCAAGGTCTTTTGACTGAAGCTTCAATGTTTGAAAGAATTTTTGCCATACAAATCTTCTTTTGACCTACATTTCTAGATACCCTTGAGATATCCCAACTTTTGACTTAAACTTCAAAGCTTTATAAGGTTTTGCCGAAGCTTTGGACACAATTTAGACATTTCTATAGCTAAAGCTTCATTACTTCTAGAATATTTAGCCATACAACTCATTTTTAGTTTTTTCGTTCTTGGTTTTCTATTTTTGACAAACTTCTAGAAAGTTGGAATGCTTACCAAATTGTTATATTTTTTGCTAAATTTCTTCAAAAAACAAATATTTACAGATTGCCGAATTAAGCCATTCTGTATCTAGTCCAATGTCATTTCGTGTTGAATATAAACGTGGTACAACTGGTCCAGCCATGTTCCAACGTCATGTACGTTTTCAAGTTGACATTTCGACGATAACAACCAAACAAACCGGTGATAATAGCAAAGAACCATTATATGCCATCACATTTACATTACTATCAGGTAAAACTACCACCATCCCATAATTTTGGCACCTATTGGTGGTCAAATTCTTGACACCAAAGTCGGGCAAAAATTTTGCCAGCCTTTGGTGACGAAAATTCTAATACCTAGATAAGGCAAAACTCTTGGCATCACAGAAGGGTGAAGAATTTCGCCACCTGGGTATAAGCAAAAATTTTGAACAACCTTTGGTGGTGGCAATTTAGACACCTAGGTTAAGCAAAATTTGTTATTGTATTTTTTAGGTAATATACGGCGATTCCGGCGTGTTTGTGAACATATCCAAGCACAGGTGTGTACACGACGACCACCGCCACCCAGTCCAAGGGCACAAAGGAAATTCACAACGGAATTAAGTGAGAGTTCCAGTTGTGGTTCCGATTCTAGTGAACTTTATTTGAATGCCAGACAGGTAAATTCAACAAATTAACCTTAAAAACGAACAATTAACAAACAAAAACTCCCTAAATTAAAACAATTGAAACAACAATTGATGTAAGTATTTGAGGCTTTTAAAAACAATTCACACTATTAAATCACACTGTACATATAATCAAATCGATACTAATTACAGGTTTCTGTTAATATTTGAAAAATTTAACACTAGATGGCGTGCGCTTGATTTATCACTTACCACAAGTCTTTGGTGCTTAGTGTCGTAGATTGTTTCATATTGTACATTTGACATTTACAAATGGCCGAATCAAGCTACGACACTACGTCTCAAACGCATAGCCAATCGGGCACAATTTTTGGCAATTTTGATACTTACACTTTTATTTTTCCTGTTATCACAACATTCATCTTTTGTTTTACTATATTCTTTTGTTTCCAGTTAAACGTCCTACAATTGGAGAGTAGTGATTTAGAAAGTGAATGTAGTGTTTTCGATGTACGTACAGCAACTAGGGAAGTATCACGTAGGGCATCTACAAATAATAATAATACAGAAACAATTGAACAGACAACAACAACGACACCTAGCGGTGGTGGTGGCAATACTGCAACAACAATAACAACAACAACAACAAAAGCTGTCCGATCTAGTTCGGAAAATACGGACAATTGTGAGAAAACTTGTATAACAACAATGTCCGGTAGTTCTATAGCGTAAATTAACCTAAAAAAAAATTGAAAAAAATCGGCGTGCCACCGGCCGGATTCGAACCACTATCAATATTTCAACAGCGGAAATTTGTGTGACTCAGGTTCGAATCCGGCTCGTATCGTGCGATTTTTTTTTCAAAAATAATCAACTCTGGCTTGTTTTTCTGTTGTTTTTTCCTTTCTGTGTTTGTAAATATTCGTATAATTGCGAAAGCTTACGTGATTTTCCGGGATATTGTTCAGTGTAGTTTATTAATTAATTAAAAACAAAAATCAAATATTGTTAATTAATTAATTAATTAATTAAATCATAATAGCTAGTTGAGACAGCCTGTATATATTGAAAAAACAAACGATTCTCGATTTATTCCCTCATTATAAACGCATCCAATTCGCCTATAACGAAATTATACAGGGTGTTCTACTATTTCAATTCGTAGTTGGCCTTGGTTTTGTTACGTATTGTCGTAACTTGATTCGATCGATTAATATCAAAGCCGGCTACGATTCCTTTATAAAAACCATGGCAACTGCGAAATTGACACCATTTTATGCTATTTACATTTCAAAATCAAGGAGCCTAAGTAAAAAATTTTTTTAAATCAAATCGAGAATTCGTTTGTTTCGTTTTGTTTTTTTTGTTTCCAAACAATTGCCGGCCATATTAACATAAAACAAATCATGCTATAATTCGAGTGCATATAAACAAAAGAAATAATAAAATTATCCCCACTATTGCGCAGTATAATTGCGCAATTCACCAGTTTCCTATATTTGTGTTTAAATTATAGGATGATTTGTGATATATAAACAAAAGAATTTTGGTAGACATAAGAATAAATTTCAAACGTAAATTGATTTTCTGTTCTCCTCTATTTCCCAATTTAAAATCAACACATCTATGTGACGATTCTAGCGACAAACGACAGTGTGAACATATCATTAGTTTTCGTTTTTGTTTTGTTTTGTTTTAATTTTTCTAAGACGTATTGATTTTTGTGCAATCATTCTTGTTATGTTTTTGTTGTTATTTTTAGGTTAGAATTTCTACAATTATAGCAAATATTGTGCGATTGTGATTGTGTCTTCTGTTAAGGCGGGCATATACGTGCGTTTTAATAATCAATACATAAATCAAGTGTTTTTTTTTTTTAATGGAAAATGGTAGAAATTTTATCCTAACCTGTACCTTTATTTGTAAATATTTATATAAAAATTATATAACTATATATATTGAAACATACAACGGTATTTCACCGGGCAGTTGGCTATGGTTTTATTGAATAGAGTCGTAGCTTGATCCATTAACATCATATAAGTATCCGAACAAAGCTACGACACTACGAAAATATGGCCAACTGCCAGATGACATAATGGGGCACTCTTGATATAAAGCTCGTGTAAATTATTTATTTCGTTTGTTTTTTTGTTATTGTTTTGTTTTTGTCGCACTTATATGACGTACATATTTAAATATTTCCAAAAAAAAAAAAATTACGGAAAATTCCAACTAAAATACAAAATTAGTTTCTGTGTAAGTGCTTGTAAATATAAATATATTGTGATAAATAATAATAATAATAATAACAATAATAATAATAATGATAATAAACAATTTGCACAATATTCATTTTATTTTCTAACCTCAAAATAATAGCGCCATCTATCGACAACGATTTTCAATTAGAAACGTATGCAAGCACCCTAATATCGATCATTTCGGATAAATTCGTAAATAATCGGAAAATGGCGCCATCTATCAATCATAAAAACAAATTTAACGTGACAAATATGGCGGTAAATTTTCAAAAAAACCAACAATATCCCTCAATTTACAAACAATTCGGGATAAAAATCGTGTAAATTGAAGCTATTAAAAATTAATTAAATTGTAAAATTGATACACAATCTAAATTGGGCGACTTTCTATAATGAAGAATTTTTTTGTTTTCTAAACGGCAATATTCAAGGCTAACTGGATATTTTGGTACAAGAAAATATTTGGTAAGGTCAGTCCATCTCTTTCTCTCTCATCTATGCGATTATTGAACTGTTATTGTTTTGTTTTGGTTTTTTACGATAATTAGATCTAGTTAGTTAAGAATTAAAAAGTTGAATAGCTCCATTTCATTGAAATTTCAATGTGTTAGAGAGAGATAAGGATCAAATAGGTGGCCATGTTTTTTTACGTAGCTCGTAGCTTTGTTCAGTTATTTGACAGAATTGACATTAAAAAATGTCAAATGTTGTAAAGTATGAAGCAAGCTACGACTCGATTCGATAGAATCATAGCCAACTCTCCAGTAAATTATTATTTGAGTTTTCTACGCTTATAGTAGTTTCAAGTTGATTTTCATTTGTTTTCGGCATTTGTTAATTGGAACATAATTTAAAATAGAAATAAATATTGACCAATCAACTATTACTATATCGACTTAGATAATAGAAAATGAGAAATTTTACAATTTCCACATAGTTAACTAAGGAAATATTTCAAATTTTATGGTAATGAAATCCATTCTAATTTCATTACTTCAGGTTATGACAAATGAAGAAATAATTATGATTGAGTAAAAATTAGAGAAAATTAAAATATTTGTTTATATAATTCGAATTATATACGAAACTATTCGATATTTACGCATTAAAAAACGATTTTTCCGCCCAATATACAGATCAGGCAAATTCACATCGATACACATACCAATTCATCTGTCAATAGGACTATTACGCAAGCATCTACCATGTGTGCCACGCTATTCCTCTTCGCAGTAGCCTATGATTTTGTGAACGTAGGGCAGCTTCTTATTTCAACTGTGTAATCTGCATTACCGACAATCTGTTCAAATAAGAAGATGTCGGTAATGCAGATTACTATAATCTGAATCTGAATCTGCCCTACATTCACAAACTGATAGGCTACTGTGAAGAGGAATAGCGTGGCACACATGGTATAGTTGACAATATGTACATATGTATATGTATGAGATCGCCTTGACTGTATATTCGGTTTCTACACCTTTATATTCTCGTTAAATATACAGAATAGGCATATTTATATCGTAACATAACTGTATATGATTTAAATTTTATTTATTCTCAATATTAGGTGCTTTGATTATGTACTGTCGTAGATTACTCCATAGTCAACTAAATTTGACATTTGTTTGTAGTTTCAAGTGTCTGAATAAAGCTACGACACTATTTAACAAAATCATAGCCAACTGCAAAGTAAAATACTATAGTGTGTCAGTTATGATTTATATTGATGAACATACAGATGAGGTAATTGCAAATCAAGCCATATTTCCCTATAATTTGTACAAATATTTACAATTTTTTAACACCTCTAAAAATAATTTGAATTTATATGTTTATATCCAATTGCCGTATCTGTATGTACACTAAAAGTTGTTTATGATTCAAAGATTTCAAATTATATACGGATATGGCAACAACAACAAAATATATAAAGCAGTATAAATGATATAATAGTAGGTCATATTTTGATTACTTAAGTCGTAGCTTTGTTCATAGATTTTGCAAGTGTCCAAAACCATGGCCAATATGATTTATGTCCAGATTAAACTCTATAGCATTTTTTTTTACTTAGAATTAATTGATTTTATGTATTCATGTACAATTGCCGTATGTGTATATACACGAAAACTTCGCTAATATTCTTCTAATAAATTGCAAATTTAAAATTATACGAATATGGCGGTTACAATCGAATACATAAAATAATGAGTTGGCTGTTTTGATTAATTACAAGATGTCGTAACTTTGTTCATACTTCACAAAATTTGACATTTATCGATTGTCAAGTGTCTAAAATCGAAACCAACTACAATACGAAATATTCTATATTTAACAATATCAAATTACCATAACTGTATATATATTTTCTAATCTATTATTAATTATTATTAGAAATTCTTAGGATTTTCCACTGTTTTCTATTATTTTAATATTTTGTCCATAGCCTATTAAGATGGAATTTTTCCTAATTAATAGTCTATATCTATCTCTTTTCTTCGACTAGACTACTTCGATAATACAATTAAACAAAATTCGCATATAAAGGTGAGTTAACAAAAAAAAAAGAAACAATACAATTAATAACGGCACGTGTGACGGTCCTGATTGCTTGATTATTTTCCAAAAATTATCGATTGTTTACGTCCATAGGTAACTAGATTATAAAGAAAAATGTAAGTGGATATAGTCTTAGTTGTTGTTCATCTACCTTGGCATAAGCACCATCAGTGT
>JACDRP010000727.1:0-25618 GCA_013841185.1 Hycleus phaleratus | reverse complement strand
TTATTACTGTCTTGAATGTTTTACACATTTTCAGGCTCATAATAGAGATGCTCTTCGACTGTCTATTGTAATAAAAACGCTTTAGATCTTCTTGAAACACGCTTACTAATGCTACTCTATTCATTGCTATATCTCATCCAATAATGGAGATAGCGGTTATTAAAAACAGCTCTTTTTGAAACACCCCATCGAAAAAAGGCGCTTCTGTTAATTTTCCTAAAAACTAACAGTTTCTTGGAGATTTGTAGATCTCTTTCAATTTTGCTATATGCTCTGAGAAAATCATTCTAAATCGATAATATTTGGAAAAAAAAAAATTAGAAAATGTCCCTCTGTAACTCAAAATTCTTACAAACAAAAAATATCGCCAGACGCTCCTTAAAATGCTGTTTCTGATTCTATTTTATCCACTGTAGTGTCTTATCAGACAATCGAGATATCGATTATGTAATATAAGCAATTTGCGGACGCCGAATACAAATCTTCAAGTTTTAATCAATTCGTATTTCTCGAACAACCATAATTTCCGTTGTACATCCGTCTAAAAAGGAGCAGAACATCTGTAATCTACAACGATCACGACTGGCAAAGCACGGTATTTCTGATGTATTCGGAATATTGCAATTTTCTTAAAGTAACGACAGGACGGCTAATTCATCGGTGATCGTGACGAGAATCACAGTCCATCCTCTTCGATGTTGTCATCCAAATTTACTCACACGTAGTTTAGTTGGGTTGTATGAGGTTGTTATAGTTGAAACGTGTTAGTTTAATACTAGTTCAGTATTCATGCACTGTACACGTTTGATGGAATTTCCATTAAATCACAGTAGAGGGATAGAACGAGGAAAAATCCCATCGTTGAAGGCTTAATATCGCTGGATACAAGTTTTCAATTAGTGGTGAGATTAATTAAGAAATTTCCCAGAAGCGATAATATCGACAGTGGTGAAAACTTCACGATCTTGGGGATTTATTGGATTTTCAATAAAGCTGTGGTGAAAGCGTCGCGTTGAAAGTTTACTGGAATTACGTATACTTATCCGGATTTGTTTTACTTGTAAAATACTTTGAATTGGTAGAAATAATTTCAAGCTTTTTTTGTTGTGATGATGGTAGAGAAATAACGATATCCATATAATTCAAAACTGTCTGCCACGAGTCTCGCTGCTATTATATTATCCCTGTGGCCCCACCTCGGCCGTCATCACAGCTCGCTTTATATTGCTTTTTCCGCTACTGCACGCTTTCCACACGAAATACTCCATTATCCTTTGATCGGGAGGACGCAGAGGACTCTCCCGGCTGTCACCAACAAATGGTCGATTTTAATATAAAAACGAAACTTGTATAAACAACAATTATATCAAGATTAATTTGAAATTTTCCAATCGTTGCAATCACTCCATCAGATAGATTCATTAAATAGGGTCTATTTCATTTCAATTCTATTGTGGTTTAGTTCTATTTCCAACATATAGACAGTATTGTATTTGCTCTATCAATACCCCTACACTAAATCAATATTGATAGCTGGGTGTAATTGTTTTTTATGCATCTGCAAATAACAATTTTCTCGAAATCGACACGGATTAATTGTGTGTTTTTTTTTCAATTATTCTCTAATAAACGATGAATTTTCTCTACTATTCGATTAACTCGTCTAGGAGCGAGAGTTGAGTTGTTTAAAATCTCTATAGTCAACTCAAATGCATTCTTTGTGTGAATAAATTATTTTCGAACGAAGCGAGAGCGCCATTTGGACGGTTTACACGCTTAAAAGTGAGTTAATAGACGGATAAGGGATCAATCATTTTCGTTGACGTACTTTTGTAAATTTCAATTTGAACCCCATTAACCACCCATTATAAAGAGAAACATTTATTTTCAATTTAACAGACAAATCTTCTGTGTGTTGTTTGTAAATTTTTAAAATTCTGTTAGTTTTAAAATTTATATTGCTCGAAACGTGGTGTGGAATAAAAATAATAAATCTTTAAACGAGAACACATGTCAGACCGTACTTTATTCACAACGAAGTGCTGAAACTTGTCACGATTTCCGACATGCGTCTTAAATCAGCTTTTTTCAGATTTTCTATAATTTCCCGATAATTGTAAGAATCTCACGTTAATTACGGTAATTGAACCAGAAATCTGTACATCTTTCAGTCGATTTGAGATCAACCAATTTCCAATCCGACTAATTATAACGATCATCTTCTAACGCTGCGTCTGAGTGGAAGTTTTTTACGTATAATGTTTAGAATGTGAGCCGTCTGTCACACATGTCGCTGATAAATGCTCACGAAAGCCATTAGTAAACGAGTTTTCCATCAAAATTACCAAATGTACGATATATTTATCGATTATTCATTAACAAAATGATGAAACTTGAATTTTCCCGATTTAAATTTCCATCCGAATTGGAAAATATGTGGTTTATACAGGCGGAATTATCAATTTTCAAACGACATTTTTAATTCGATACAAAAATAATAACGAAATGACCGCAACTGGAATAATAACCGCATCGGATTTGTTGATTTTTCAAAGCTTTAATTTCATTTGCAATTGTAGATTTACGGATTCCGCGTGTAATTATCAAAATGAAACATGTTGGATTATCACAAAGTACACTACGGCTCTCTGAAAGTCGCATTTTAAAGCCCATTCGGTTGGAATTTCCGCAAAAAGATAAATCGCCCTCGTGAAACCTGACTGATGTCCATCATTCATTATTTCATAATGATAAGCAGAACTTTTACCGAAAATTCCAGTCGGATCCGTATGATTTATAACGGCGACATTTGGCGGATGCGCCTGGTGAAATCGTTTTGCAATCCTTAATAAATCACATTGTATTGAATCGATTCAACGTGACTTTTATCCAACAAAAATACGTGCTATTAATGTCGACTCGACGGCCATTTATACAGTGAACTTTCGTCCGAAAAACCGATTTTTAGCCAAATTTCAAACAGTGTTGGGGGCAAAATACGCGTATGCTAATTATTTATTGGAAATCCATTGAAAATCGGTAGATTGGAATAATTTGCCCTCTCAATCAGTGTGTAATCGTTAAAATTAATAACCGGACAAATCAATGGACTGTAAATATTGAATTTAAGCGAATTCAATCGATTCAAACACAAAAATGATAATTGAAATTTGGCTGTAATGGAAAAATGGCGAAAATCCAATTAGAAATGATAAAATCGGGGCATTTAATTAGAGAGAAGGAACGCCGGCGACTTGGTAAACACCAGCTGGACCATTCAATTAAAATTACTTTAATAAAGAAACATGACAATTAATTTATCTCAATTATTTCCAAATAAACTGAATGCTGAAAAAACAACGATATTCTCCAAAATTATCATCGAAACAAGCTCGTCAATCTTCATCTAATCGAATATTTATAGTGAAATTACTGAAACGTGACACTCATTTTCCCGGTGACATTATTCTAATTCCTTTGACTAATTAAGTCCCATTGTAAAATTTCTCGTTGTCTAATAATAGAAACGAATGAATTGTTGATTGCGTTTGTAATAAATATGAACGGTTCAATTCGTCTATCGTTTGATTAGAAATTAATTATGAATTCGAGTCAAACAATGGGAGTTTTAATTTAATACAGGCGCACAAAGCGACTGAATGAACAAAATTAAAAATCTTTCGTCTAAATGCGTGTAACAAATCTTCACTCGACTTGATTTTATTTTCGACGATTTAAATGTTCGCCTTGAGAAATTTCCTAATCTCAAACATTTGTTCAGTTTAAATAAAAGATTATAAAACCTGATTAATCTCATTCATTTACTGTTGGCTTAATTTCTGTAAAAATACTCAACTTTTAGTTATTGTGTAAATTCTAATTAAACCACTCTCTTATAACAATGATTTATTCAGTAAATTGTGACCGTCCAGCTAATTGATATAAGACTAAAAGTTTAAATTGAGATTTCCAACTAAATTGATAATCCCTAATTAGGAGAAGTCGTTTTAAATTGCAACCAAATTGGACAAATTTGCATTACAAATCGAATAAATTTCCTATTTCTTCACAAGCATATGAATTTGTTTGGACGAAATTCATAAAATTTATCGAATGCATCCCATATAGGTGCATGCATGACGGAATATTACATTCAAGCTATTAAAATTCTGGAAATCTTCGATGGAGGCAAAAAATCGTAGCTTTTTTGTAACGAATCGCAAAATACGATAAAAACACGACGAAATTGAATATTTGATCAACGAAATTGACGTAAAATGAAGTTGTAAAAGTGAAATGGAAGCAACCAAATGTAATATTCTATGTTTTTGCTTCTATTCCGATGAAATCTTGCAGGAAATTGTTTTAAAAAAATGTTATCGTATAGAATATTATTGTAAATATCGTAGACAGAAGTTGGAATCAAGATCAATATTTGTTTTATCCGTTCAACGAGTATTATCAGAAAAAGACTGTCTATAAATCTGTTCCCATCGATTAGTTGTAGATTGGCGATTCTCTCTAAACATCTACAACTCTTTAATAATCCCACGAACTTTACAACACCGAAAAAACTCAAGATTTCTAATTTAACTCAAATTCACTCCACTTGAGCTTTTTATAAACGGGCTTTCGAGGTTGTTTCTGGCCGTGTATAAATTACTTAGAAACGTCAAACGGCCAAAGATCCATTACGCGAAATACGGTAGTCGTTTTAACCGCTATCTCATTAATATGGATTCAGCGCCTCCACCAAATTTCCTCTTCCTGGTAACTTCACAGGAATTATCGCATAAAAACGTTGAATTTATGTAAGAATCCACCAATATTCAAACGAGGTGGTATTGAAGAGAATTCGGATGAGTCGTGCAACGGGGGATTTGGGTTTTTATCATAGAAATCGCTTTAACTTATCCCGTTTTCCAGTTTGATTGATTGCGGTGCCACTGCTAGGTTTGCGTTTGAGAAGTTTCAAAAGATGAACTTTCTTTAATGTTGTGTTGCTTTTTTATATTCCGCCACAATACGGAGTTTTAATTACTTTGTTTCAGGAATTATATCGGGAGAAATATAACAAAAAGCGCCGCACTTGTACGGAATCCGGATTCATTAAATCGACTACGAAAGGGATAGAAACCCACCAAGAAGACGCTACAGAATCCATTCCATTCAATCATACTTAATCCACTTTTGAGATAAATATAATTTTCCCACAAACAATTTTTCCGATATCAGTAATACTGTATAAAATACAAATATCAAAGGTAATCAAATATTGTCAATTTAATTACCCACAAAAAGATATTAACGATCCTTGTTGATAGAATAGTTGTTCACAAAGGACACCAAATTGGACCCCAAGATGGAAGTAATATCGAATTAGATTACAAACCAGCATCTTGTTCGATATTACAGCTTCTTTTATTCGGAGATTTATGGAATTTCGCGTGTTATTAAATCATAAAGATGGATTCGAGATTGCTATATTAATTGTGCGGTAATATAAAGTAACTTTGATAAATCTTCGAAGCCTACAAATTTTTTTCGACGCCTTAAATTCGGCTTTATTATAAATGTTGGCGTCTGAACCGGAACAATTTGTCTTCCTCTAACTGTCATATTGAAAATATCGTTTCGATCTTGATGTAGGAAACAAAGCCCGAAATAAATTGTAGTTCAAAAGTTTAATTTAGAGGTGTCACAGAATGTTCTAACAGAAACAGATTTTGTTTGGTTCATTTTAACGGAAACAGAATTGGAATAGAAACGAAGAAAATGAGTTAATTTAGAAAAAACACGGAATAACTTATCGTACATTTTCCAGTAAACTAACAAGCCTACCGGAAAATTGCTTGCATTTGGAAAGCGCTTCCAATTGTGAAAAAATCATTGGAAAATCGATAATAATGGCTAAATTACAGAGGAAATATGGAACAAATATAACAAAACATATGCCCCAAGATTATCCTTTATAACTCAGAATTAGATCGGAGTTTTCCGAAATAGAAACGTTCTTAGATACTCCTTGAAATGCCCTTTTTAATGCTGTAGTAGTCATTGCGGTATCTGTTCAGACAAGGGATATTTCGATTATTAAAAATTCGTATTTTTCAGGCACCGTATCGAGAAAAAGATTGAATGCAGACTCTCAATCTGGCAATTTTCCGGAAAACAAACAAACCTATTAGAGGATTTCTTGACCATTCTGTAATTTCTGCTATTTTGCGGAAATCCGCAGTTGCAAAACCAAAAACTTATTACCTAAGCAAGGCCAAAATTTCTCTATAAAAATTTATTATTCTAGCACCAATACGAAGGTTAGTTACAATAAACAGACTAGTAAAAAGTCCCCATCATAAATAACTTCATTTGGAAGTGAACGAAGCGAAAATCATGTAAATATGATGGATAAGATACTGTTAGTGTCAACATCGAGTCAATAATTTATGTGGAAATTTATTCATGAAAAAAGTTGCGAGTCCAAATAACAACTCTATGAATATACAGAAGGTATCAAATGTGGCTCTACTGTTTTTATTTTACGAAAAAAAAAACGAGTAAACGCATTCCCAACGAGAAACTAGCCTTCAATCTACATAAATTTTAATCAATTTGTTCGAACTATTGCCATTAAGGGCAAGTTTATCTCATTCTATTTGTTTTTCCTTCGAAACGACACTTATTGATAAACTCCCAGTGGAATTTTTATTCTTATCAGAATTCTTATTTCTATTATTATAGCGATTAATCACGCTAATGTTCAAAATGAAAACCGATAATTGTGGCAAATATAAAGCTCAATCATTTTTAGATAAAGGAATAGAAGAAATGATACATCACCTCGATAAAATTACGGTTTTTGTAAAGTTTACAATGTTTGTTGTTTTTTTTATAAAAATTTCGACTGTCCCCGAGCAAATCGATCATCCAGTAATTGTGCTTTTTTCAATACAACTTTCTTCTGTGCCTCATCGAATCTGTTCACTTGAAGATCAATTTCTCGATTGAATGGCCGTCGTTCAGATGAACTACCACTCTCCTACAATATTAATTGAGTTCTTTTAATTATTTGATAAATATTAAAAAAATACTTGGTTTGCTTTCTTCAATTTCTCTTGATGTATGTCTAATAAACTCTGTTTATCCCGTTTTTTATGCTTCTTCGATATTTCCTCTTGTTCTTTATCCCGACGTTGGATTTCCATTAATTCGGCTCGTTTACGTAAATCAATTCGTTGTTCTGGTTGTTGTTTTTTCGCATTTGGTGTATCAGTCCATGATGAACGATCGGATAAATCAGGACCATCTTTTTTACGAAATTGCCGCGGACCAAAGCCTAAATTTACAGCTTTAACGTCCGGTAATTCCAACATCCACTCTTCACGGGCTGTAATCTGATTTTCATTCGGTTCTAATTGATCCATTTTCAATTTTAATGCACGCTCCTCTAAAGCTATCCGGGCAGATGATGTTAATTTTGCATCAACCGGTAATGGACCATAAATCTCATCATCATCATCTTGATCTTGTTGAGTTAATTTATCACGTAGATCCGGGGGTAATTGTGGACCAATACAACGAGATTTTTCATCTGTTTCGGTTTTGTTGTGTAAATGGGGCGGTAATGGCGGCCCGAACGTCGATGTCGAATCTAATCGAGGATCATTATCGCGAAGATGCGGCGGTAATTGTGGCCCAATAGACGTTTCTGCCGGCTCTTGTATCGATCGGAAATCGGCAGGCATTCGGGGGCCGATACAAGGCGCTTCTTCATCTTCTAGTTGGGGATTGGGGGGTTCGATTGCGGGTTTCTCCTTCAAATGGGGCGGTAATGCTGGCCCGAAAGTCGCTGTAGATGATTCAACTATAATTTGTTCCTTGGTTTGAATTTCTGGATAATCGTCTGGATTCTTGGGTTTTTTCTCGACATTTCTTCTATGTTTGTAAGTTTTGGAATCATCAGATGATGAACTTGTGGATCGTCGAGTTTTCGTTTGGTATTTCCTCGATTTTTTCGCTCGTTTTGAGTGCGGAGAATCTCGACTTTTCGATCTAGATCGGGATCGCCGACTTTTATCGGATTTATACCGAATTGAATCGGTTTTAAAACGGATACCTTCATCTGAATCTTTCGATTCAGAATCGGATAATTGGTACATTGTTCTATAAACAAAAATTACTGATAAAATACTATTTATAAACTTAAAAAAACTACATTTATATAAATATTAACTAAACATTTTTCGAATTTTTCTCGAACTATATTGGATGCTTTTCAGAAAACCTGCCGTTAAGAGACTTTTTATACTTTGACTAGCCGATGAATTCCAAACTATATCGCTGATACATTGTTGTACAATGTCGTTACAATCCGGATCGTACGCGATTGCTCGTAAAACATCTTCAGTGTCCTGTCGTAAATTGCCCCGATTCCAGAATCGCGTTAAAGCCTTCTGCGGCCATCTCGGCAACTGATTTAAGTGATGCAATCGGGCTAACGGACTGGTATCTTGCGAACACGAAATATAAACAACCCCTTTCTTATCGACAGTTGTCTCGACTATTGGAAAATCCACAAAATCGTGCAGATTTTTAATTAACGGCCTATATAAATTTCGAAAATTCACCAATTGTGCTCGAACAATATTGTCAACTTTATTCTTATTCTCCCCGAAAGTCATACGAAAATCGCCAGCATAACTTAGATTACAAATCGTATGATAGAATTCGTATTCGGAGAATGTTTCTGGCAGTGTTAACAAAGCAGCATGCACCGCTGATTGTAGATTTAATTGCAACGCGGTTTGTAATTCAGCATTATTGGGCCGTTTTAAAATCTCCACAGGTTTATGTAAACGTCCAGCAATATACAAATCGGACCATTCCAACAAGTCTGTAATTAAATCTTGCGTTGAAATCACACCGTATTTTATCATAACACCATCCAACGGTACCAATGTATTGAAATAAACTTTAGCGCCGAAATTCTGTTGTAGTTTCGCTATAAAATTATGGCCGAAATATTTCAAACCACTGTAATGCGAGAAATTCTCTTTCATATTCGCTTCATGCCATCGTAACGGATGATCAACACAATAAATCAAATCAATCATATTCTCGTCATCTTTATTCATTAGTTGTTTCTTAACGGCAGATCCGTAAGCAAAACAGAAGGTGAAATTTTGGGGAAAACGCGACATAATTCTCGAATATAACGGCGATACTATCATCGGTCTGGCGAGCGACGACATTTTTGGCGTTTTTTCCAATTTTATCAACAAATTTTCGTTGGAAAAATCGGGCAAAATTACAACTTAACCTCAAAATTTTCAAAATACCTACCGCAATTGACAAGGACACACGAACTACTCCACGGCGTTGCCAAACGTAAAAAAAATAATATTACGAAATAATCATCGAATTTCTAGCGATTTATAAATATCACTTGGTACCAAATTTATTTTCTACTCCAATATTCTTTAATAGTATAATTCAAATTATTGGAATAATTGGTGAATATAGCGTCCATTTGAACTACTTTCGACAATCCAAAATTCGGCGCGATATTTGAATCTACACACGTTTATTTCAACAATTACATTGTACAATTTACTACAATTATAACAATATACAATACAGGAGTTTTATAAAAATGATTGTTCTGACATCCAGTAATTTTAAGCTTAATTTGGTCGATTTTATTATTTTACATTAGCTAAAGTTTCATGTATAGATTGGGCTACATATTCAACATTTTTTGGTGTTACGCCGCACATGCTGATCCGTCCAGATTTCAGCATGTAGATGTGATGCTTATTCACCATATGCAACGATTGATTTTCTAAAAAATAACAAATTAATTAACCCGTGGAAGACTTGAAATAGGAGTTTACGGTTCAATCCGGTGTACGAGAACATCCCAATTTGACTGGTGATATGGCTCCAATCACCTGGCGTATTCAAACGTTCTAGAGCCTCTCTCAATAATTTCCTCATTTCGATAATGCGCGACGACATAGTTTTAATATTGTCGCGCCATTGGGCGTACAATTCGGGATTACTCAAAACATAAGCAACAATTCGTCCACCATGACTCGGTGGATTCGAGTACATTCCTCTGACAATCAGAGTTAAACGCGATTTTACTTTTGGAATATCCACAAGATTATTCGCAACAACCGTTAAATTGCCGACACGTTCATCTAAAATTCAAACAATTAAAATGAAGTTGTTATTTATTGGATGGTTTACTATAAAGGCCGAAATTTTTCGCAAACGATTGGGCGCAGAACAACTCAAATCCTCTCGATACGAAATAACGGACACTCCAAGCATCTTTGTCTAAATCGCCAGACGCAAAGCCTTGATACGCCGAATCGAAAAATGGGAATAATTTTTTCCGTTGCATAACGTCGGCGATTTTCTCCCATTGTTCTTGTGTTGGATCACAACCGGTCGGATTATGGGCACATGTATGGAGAATGATTACGGCATTCGGTGGGGCATTTTCTAAATCTTCCAAGAAACCATCGATGTCCAAGCCGCGTGTCGCTTCGTTCCAATAGCGATATTCCCGACCCTCTTTAAAACCGGCATTTGTAAAAACCAACCGATGATTCTCTACAAATCACCAATGAATTAATTGTTTCGAAATTGAATCCCAAAAACTGACCCCATGTTGGTTTCGAATAGTAGAAAACTGTAAGATTTAAAACATTGGCGAGAAATTCGGCACCCACTCGAAGCGATCCAGTGCCGGATAACGATTGCACTCCAAATGCCTACAATTTCAATTAAAATTTATCGACTTATCTCGTGATTACACAATAATTACAACTAAATTTAGAAATAAATTGACGTCAATTAGAGAAAGTGCCAATTCTATGTACAAACACGAAAAAACAATTTTTTGCAAATAACTGACCCGTTTCTCCTTAACAGCCGGACTATGCTCGCCCAACAACATTGTCGTGGCTAAATTGGCGAAATTCTCCATCCCCAAAACAGGCAAATACTCCTTATTGAGGCTATCATCGTCGGCTAGCGCCTTTTCGGCCGCCCGAACTACCGGCAAAACCCACGGTTTACCCTCATCAGTCCTGTAGGCTGTTTGTTTAACAAATTAGTAATCTGTAATGTTTTATAATTATAAAATGAATACCTCCAACCCCCAGGCTGACTTTCTGTGGGAAAGTGTCCTCATTGTAGGCTTTATTTAGGGCAAACACTTCAATCGGTGGTCCTAATTCGACGTTCTCAAATAGCGACATTTTCCTAGTTCTTATCACCTTAAACAGTAATTCTAATTGAAATAAACTTAAATAAATTAAACAAAACGAAAGTGAATTGTAACTAATAAAGATAACCTTTTTGACCTCTGCAAAACAAAACTGTTATCGAATCTGATTGGTGGGTTATTGGAACTACTCTATCTGATTGGTAGATATTATCTAGTGTTTTGTTCATTTTGTTATAGCGTAAACGTCAAATTAATGTCAATTTTATGATTTTTCTCGATTATAAAAACAAATAAGTAAATCGACAAGGTGGAAATCAATAAAATTGTCTATTTTTAACGATAAAACGCAATCAAACCAAACCAAAGTGAGTATTTAAATAAATTTGTTAGAACAAAACGGGAAAATCTGTTGAGTTGTACACGTTGACACTTGGAATTCCATTATTTGTTGATTTTAGGCGATGTCCGCAACGGTACCGCTGATCCTCGAGGAGGACTGCGAACGTGGCGGCAAAGAATTCGACGAGACTATCGAGGATGATTTCGCCTATCGCAACAATGTTGCTAATGCCAATAAAGAGATACGTCTCGGATTCATCCGGAAAGTCTACGGTTTATTGAGCATGCAATTGTTGCTAACGGCAATCGTAGCTTCGGTTTGTATGTTCACACCGCCTATTCGAGAATTCGTCCACAATAAGTACAAATTTAGGAGGATTTTTACAGAAATATTGATTATTAATGTTCTAGTGGTTGGATGACGATGATGTCGATGCTTTTCAGTATAGTTTTACTGGTAGCGTTGCATTTTAAACGACGAGAAACACCAACGAATTTCATTCTATTAGCGGCTTTCGTAAGCGACATTTTCGAATGATTACCCGAAACAAAATTGTAATTTCTATCATTTTATAGACCGTTGTAGAGGCTTATACTGTCGCCGTTTTCTTGACGTTCTTCTCAAAAGTTGTAGTTTTGGAAGCTGTAATTTTAACATTTGTTGTACTAGCTTGTCTTACTCTATACACGTTCCAAACGAAACACGATTTCTCCTCTATGTATTCAGGGTAAATTTGTTACTTTCGAGTGTTGATGTAGAATTTATTTGTTTTTATTTTAGATTATTTGCCGCTCTTTGTATTTTAATAATCGGTGGTTTCCTGCAAATCTTCATCCATTCGACAGTATTAGAAATCGTTATCTCATTAGGCGGTGCATTCCTGTTTTGTTTATTTATAATTTTCGATACACAAATGATGATGGAGATGTTATCGGCTGAAGAATACATTTTAGCCACCATCAATCTATATATGGATATTATTAACTTGTTTTTGTATATTTTACGTATTTTACAAGCCGTTAATAATAATTAATTATAATTTTATTACACGATTGTGATAATATCTAGTGGGTTATTTAACTTTAATGCACATAAATAAAAATTATGTGCAATTGCTGAAGTTTCGTCAATAAATTGTAGTTTTTACGATTTGTTTTTATTTAAATCTTAAAATTCGATCACAAAATTATTGGTAATAGCAACACAGCCAAAATTACAACCAATATTTTAAACAATAAAAATATAAGCCAACACAATTCGTAACAGTCTCAAATAAAGGAGCTTGGGGTAACAGTCTAAGTACATGTAAAATCATCGTAAAATATCCTCTGAGTTGATTGTTTATAGCAATATTTACACCTAAATAGTCCTAACTCTTATCACCTCTAGTTTTTAACAATCGATTTGAAAAGTAAGACCATTTGAGCGAAATTTAAACAAATAGCCCACCGGAAGTTGGAAAAACTATCATTACTGGCGATGTGGTTTTCACAACCACATAAAATGGCACAAAATAAAATGCCTGCAACATTGATCTATTTCATTTTTCTCCATTTTAATCTAAAATGAGTTTTTTGACCAACTTCCCGAGGAGCTAGAGTTCAAATTCTGGCCAAATGACCTTCCAATCAATCCTTAAATTTTAAAAATCCGGATGCGGTATTATTGTATAGAATCGCCCAATAATTATCAATATAAATAAAAATGATATTTTTAATAAGGCAGTTTAAGCACCAATTAGATTAACAATCGCGAATATTCGATGAAAATCACAAAAAAATCAATCTGTATACGAAATATTAAGAACAAATTAAGACAAAGAAGAGTTTAAATAGACTGCGATAAACCCTCATTGGTTTCAGTTTGAGTGCTATCATTTGGGTACGGATTTGTGTGAATCAACAAATCAAAATCACTCCCCGATAACGATTTACTAATCAAACGATCCCACTGTTCTGGTGTCGTTGGAGTTTCATTGAAATAACGAATTCGGTCTTTTGTGAACGACATCGACGGATCTACAATCAATTTTATTCAAGATAAATACAACAATAAAATCTCAATACTTACAAAGATGAGCTCGTTGGGCACGTATCGTTTCCTGTTTAATTATAATCTCATTCGTTATATAATTCTCACGCCGTATACGATCATTTAAACGTCTCGGTATGTCTGGAATACACCATTTAACTAATATTATAACTAATAGAACGACATTTTCAAATATCACAACGAATATTAAACGTGCTGTTAATATTTCCCAATAGATCGGTCGTTTTTCGTAACGATTTATAGATTCGGGTGGTTCACGAAAATCCGGATAATAACAGATTTCTTGTAGTGTTGTATTGTCGATTAATGGTGCTGAACGATTACCAAAATCGCTCGTATTAAACGACGATAGTGAGAATTTCAAATAACCGTTTAAACTATAATCATCATTGATGTACATACGGTAAACTAAACGTGGTATAAATTCGGACGTGAATGCGATTATAAAGCCCTAAAATTTCAAATTTTAGCGATAATAAAGGAAATTTGCTCATTTACATTGGTGATGATCGATAATTTTCCGATTGAATCGAGAATTCGATACCAAACGCCGATATCTCGGACACGTTGACTGACAGGCCGTCGATAGAACGTTAATAATTTCTGTGCATCTAGACGCATCTCTAAAATATTGTTCAATAATGCAAAAAACGGCGCCAAAGGAAATGCGGCAACGAAAATCGTTACGAATCCATACTGCAATACTGAAATTACCATAGAATTTATTGTACAATAATTGTATAAATTTACCCATTTCTAAATATTCCGGAAATAGACTTCTAGGGCCCCATTCGACTAATTTGAAATCTTTCAACCATTGCGGCTGTAAATTTTTCAATGAATGTTGTTGGTCTTTACTTAAACCAGTCTTAACTTTCAAAGTATTCAACCATTTGAAAAATAACGGGAATAACATCTCTAAAACTGTATTCATCGCCTGTTTACCCACCATAATTATAGCTAATTGGATGCATAATTCCAGTAGACAACCACCAGGGCCGCACTAAAATCGCAATTTTTATTCGAAAATACCGATAATTTCACTTAAATGATCCTAGATCTAGTATTTGAATGATTTGTAAAATATTTCGAGTTTATAGAAAACCCACAGGAGATTATTTGAGCAAAATTCGAACCCTGTAGCTCACCGGGAAGTTAGTTAACAAAAATGACTCAAAAATCCTCGTTTTTCTCCATTTTAGAGAGCTCTTCGACTAACTTTCCGGAGTTCAAATTTCGGTAAAATGATCCCCAATAAGTCTTCTATAAATCAATAAATGTTAGGACCATTTGGTGAAACTCGCTCGATAGAAAATTGGTGAAAATACTTCTTCCTGTCTGAAACCGAACAACTTGTTGTATTTCTTCGGTGAGCCAATAAAGCGTCCTTTAAAGAATGCGATGTAGAATATCGAACCGTAATAATTAACGAATTGTAAGAGATAGATTTTCAATGTTAGCGAATCATCAAATTCACTTTGTGTGCGTACTAATTCGAATTCTGTTAAATATTCAGCCACATTATTATAAATCCAATTAAAAATAAAAATACAAATCAAATTTATACAAGCTGCTGTTGTTGTAGTGAACAGTATAGCGTAACTGTTTGTTACTTTATCAGCAAATACACGTAATGTGAATAGCATCGACATACGGTATAGAACCACAGCCACAACAGTAGCTAACGCTAAAGTCACCTAAAATAACAGTTTCATTTAAGATTATCGAAATTAGAAAATAAATACCGATAACATCACAATCGAAAAACTGAAAACTGTAACCGGTACTTTCATCCGCCAAAATGGTACGTGCGGTTCCATTGTATTCGTTACAACATTAACTTCTTGACGTTTAACGTGGGCTAAACGTGCCAAATATTGCGGCCGTGGATGTTCCTCTTTCACATCGAAACCTGTTAAATCCCAACGATGGGTAATTTCAGCCGAATAGCGCTTCCATAATTCCAAAAATAAGGCACCTAAAGTGTGATTAACAGTGATTGTTGTCAATAAAATCGAAAAACCTACCCCAGAACGACATGAATATAGCAAAGAAGACAGTACTGGAATTATCGAATAGATATGTGATTCGTGCATGAATACAGGTCTCTTTCAAATCCCAATAACTACACCAATGATCGCATAGAGGACACATGGTTATATTCAATTTACAAATATCTTCACTCGGTTGATTATCGTACAATGTAATTAACGAATGGATAAAGCAAATTAAACCAACTATAGCCGCTGGTAATAACATATGTGTATAGAAACCCAACCAAGCGAAATATAAGGCGATTTTAACGCCGAAATATTCTTTAACATAATCCAACGGTTGGTAACGATACCATTTACATAAAGACGCCCATTCTGTGTACAACAAATAACGATCAGAACCCGGCTGTTTTAAATCACCCTAAAATCATTAAATTTTAAACCAACATTTAGTTATAAGAGAATTATTACATCATGCAACGGATAAACGGCCGTGTAGATTTTATCGTTCAATAATCTTTCGATACCGAAAGCGAAATTGTTCTCTTGATTATTACTGAAACGTTTACGATCTAAGATGAATTGAACGATTCTCGAATGGATAGCTGGTGTGAAAAAACACGGCGAATCTATATCAAACCTACAATAATAATAATAATAATAATAATAATAATAACAGAAATGATTTGAAAATAAAAATTACAAATATTCTCGGTCACGACTATAAATAGCAGTAAAACGGTGACCTTTCTCCGGGAATTTCGCTTTATCCACAAAAATTATCGCCTTTAATTTGTCTAATTGATTCGTTATACCTTCAACGATGAAATTCGTTCTTGATTCGACTTGATTCAAGGCGGGTATCTGTAAACGAATGGAATAATTACACAATTTTCACAATTTTTTTAAAAGATTAGTAGAAAATTATAATAGAATTCTACACCCTTTTGTTAGTTTAAACAATAACACCCGGTTAAATTATCGAAAAACTACCTTTTGGCGGATATAAATAGTAGCGTTACTAAAACGATTAGTTCTAAATCCTCTTGGTACTTTACACAATTCCTAAATAGATAAAATTACAACTTTTATACGAACTCGATTATAATAAAGCTTCGATTATAATTGGAACGTACCTGTCGCATGGGCATTCGTAGTTTTAGTATTTCGGCG
The DNA here is from genome assembly GCA_013841185.1 of Hycleus phaleratus. Lineage (NCBI taxonomy): Eukaryota > Metazoa > Arthropoda > Insecta > Coleoptera > Meloidae > Hycleus > Hycleus phaleratus. The sequence continues at coordinate 8,820 of JACDRP010000727.1, read as the reverse complement.
TACCGCCGAAGTACTTCTTTAGGGGCGTGAATCTGGAATAAAACTTGAAATTAGCCGAAAATTCCCCGTTAAAATAGCTCGATTACTTTAATGAAATTTAAACCATTACTTTCTTGTTGTGTATATTCCAACTCTAAACCTTCTTTAATTAGATTTGTTTCGAAAATTTGCCGCCTCTCGTAGGCACTTGGTGCAATTGCATCCTCTTCGAACGCATCCCATACTAGGACAAAATCAACTGAACGTACACCATCATCGAAAAATATCTTTGGTTTTAAACATTTCTTATTTGGTTCTATATTGACAAACATATTGTTCGATTTATGACTAGAATTCGGTTCTAAATTATCAATTTGACCACAATGATTTTCAATAGAATTGGGAGTTATACGAATTTTTGGTTTCTGTTTCAATGGTAGCTTTGCTAGAGGGTTTTCATGTAAGTCTCTAGAGACGAACAATAGGGGGAAAATCAATAATTTAATTAGGTTAATTTGTTAAAATTAATATTCAATTAAAGTAAATAGGAGTGGAATTTGATACTAACTGTTGTGTGTCCATTTCTGAGTCTAGATTTTCGCCACTTTTATAAAGACTGGCAATCGACATTGCTTCAATATCGTAATTCTCATCGAAGCATTTATTATTGAATTCGATGTGCGGTTTCAATTCTGAATTATCTTCAGAATTATGCGATGCCAATTCTGGACTTTCATTTATTCGAACAGTCTTGGAGTTTGTAGGGCGAATTTCAATACTAGAATCTTCATCACTTAGTAGTGGCTCAGATAGTTTTGCATTCTTGTAATGGACGGTATTTTCGTTATCATCATCCCGATTTCGTCCAGACATTCCCGTTTAAATTCTGTACACATACAAAATAAAAACTAAATCAATTCATTTTTTTTTTAATTATTATAAACACTCTAATTGACAATTAGACATACCAATCATAGTAACAATATCACCACTTATGTTAATTATTGCTAGAAATGAGTAAAATAATGTTGATTTTAGTCATTATTAGTAATATTTCCAACGAAAAAAGTTATAAATAAATTATTGAGGTTATGATGCGGATTAGTAAAATTCATGGAAGACACAATTTCAATAATTATGGCTTACATTTCAGACTGTTTTTCAGCAAGTTTCAGTAATTATTGTGTAATTTAACATTGCTATTTGATGTAAAAATAAAAACTAAAAATTTCTGCTAATCCTGCTAGTAATGAAATTTAACCTACTTTAGTAGATCGAAAGTCAAATCAACTATACGATCTACTTGCGCAACAATAGAACTACCATTAGATTAATTGCATAGATGGATTTTAGTAGATCTATCAACAATAATAATTGACATAATGTTCTTTAAAAATTGATCGCTTTGGTTTTCTTTTCTAAAAACCACCTGCAAAATTAATGTTGATTGCCTGCTAATGCATGCCACAAAATTTTGGAATAATGCGCTATCTATAGTATAACAGATCTATGGAAATTGTAGTAGTTCTAGTTTCCAACATGGTGACTTTAATGAGCGGGAAATTTAAAATAAATAATAAATTTAAATATTTTATAATCAATAAAACCAACAATAAATTAATAAAGAACTTTATTAATCATTTCCCCATCGTCCTATAGACTCCGATTATTATAGCAATATGACAAAAATGTAACAACAACGATGATAAATTCGTACTTGGATAAACATTCCAACAATACTCAATACAAGCCAACAAAAGAAACATTATAGGCTTGGAAAAACCCGTTGAAAACACTAAATATAACAAACTATAATAATACCAACTATAGAATTGATAATGTAATGATCTGGCGCACATAACACCGATAAAATTGCCAACGAAAAATGGTAGAATAAAAAGTTGTGTAATTTTACTCATATTCTTCTCTAATTTCGATAAACCATCATCAAAATCATTATCGTTACTATCAACAATATCGTCATTATTGCGCTTTAACTGGTCTTCGAACATTTTTAAAAAGGCTTTTTGTTTTTTGCTTAATTTCTCGCTCTCCTTCCTCAACATCTCATCCCGTTTCTTCTTCTCACTGGTGATTTGTTTCTTTAAATCGCCCACAATTACGTTCAATTTTGCATAACTACGGAAATAACGCAAAAATATCGGAACGAAAACTAACAATAAAACAATATGTAGAATTAATAATGAAATATGAAATAGGCGATTTTCGAAGATTTCAATTGATAGAAAACGATAATTCACCGTCCATTTATGTTCAAAGATTCGACCTAAATCGAAACTACCCTTAATATACGTCAGGATATTCGTGTAAATAAACGGTAGACCCAGAATCAACTGTAATAGAGCACAAATTGATAAATTCGTCACAGTTTGGAATAGAGTTAAATTCGTTAGATAAGCTATCAATAAAACCGGTGAATACAACAGAATATTCATCTTAACTGATACAGCTAGCGAGTAGATGAAACTTCCTAAATACCAGTAATTGGAGACGAATAGATTTAGACTCATATAAAATAATAAAACAGCAATCGGATCGTTGAAAAGGCGTAGAACATAAATTGAATGTATTCGATACGATGTTAGAGTTGAAATGATCAAAGCGTACGGCGGAATTTTCGCTGTTTTTATAAGAATTCGATACGTTAATACGATTTGGCACAAATAGATCAATAAAAATATGTATTGGGCTAGATAAATATTGCTCCCTTTCGATGTTATGTAATACAGAATCGAATAGATGTAAACGAATCCAGCCGGATAAACCAACGGTCCAGTATCACCTACAATTACAATTAATTCGATAATTATCAATAATAATTGCTTGAGATAATCACCTTTAAGTTGACTGTAGTCGAGTGTGCCGTTTAGAAAACCCTCAACTTCTTGCATGTAAGCTTTCCAGTCGATTTCGGTGTAATTCACTTTTTCTATTATGTACAAATTTAACAGAATTTCCCATAGAAATAATCCAATACATGTTGGTAACAAGTATTGTGGATCAATTATTAATTTCGTTAAAAATTCTTTATTTAAATATTTCGATAAATTCATTGATTTATTGCGGTTTGTCGGCGGCATTGTCTTATTGAAAATAGCTGTCGTGCGCTAAAATAGGATCAATTTTGGGCTAATTCTAATAATAGAGGTGATATTTTTATACAGATTGATATACCTTTTCAAAGACAGAAAAATCGACTCGATCATAAAAACTGATTAGATGTTACTTTATAAAGCACAATAATTTAATTGAAATAAAATAAAATAAAATAAAAATCCACGAAAGTTAGGTTAAGAAATTGAGGTTAAGATAAAAATAGAGATGGGTTTGGCAAATTTATTAAAAAATTGTTTTATACGTTTCCACGTTATGATAAAGATAATTATAGTAATTTGGATTATTTAAAATACTTAGATTATCTTTAATAATGCAATTAGAATATTGATTTTTGTTCAATAGCGGTCCTATCCTCTTTATCAGAAACCAACCTCTAAAGAAGCTGTCAGTCCTGTCAGTGAGAATACGGCCTACATTTAGTCATCAATCATTATTTGATGTATTTTAAATAATAGATAATAATTAAAAAAGTAGAGCATAAAAGAAAGTAATTGTAGTTGTTCTGGTATCTAAAAATTATGTTAGTGGAGAATTAGATAGAAATAGCAGTGTTACAGTTGAGGTTATGTGAAATGTCAAAATAGATCACGACCTGTTTTTACCGAGTGATTAGATTAGAAAAAATATCTATAAAAAACATCTCGAAATAATATTTGAATGAAATTACTTTTACAATGATTATGCAATTTATAGTTATCGATAAGATACGAAATTGTTACTAAAACTTTCCTTTTTATTATAACAGTTCTATGACAATATGTATCTGAATTATAATGGTATTGAAGAATTTAAATTACCACAAGACTGGATTTATCGTGGTGAAGGTAATTGTAATTTAGTATTATCGTTAAAAAAGCAACGGAAAATTTTGAGGATACGTAAGACATTAAAACAGAAATCGTTATTTTATCGTATATTGAATTGGTTAACGAGAATCTTCTATTATTATTTCTGTTATGGTACTAGAATTTTTAACGAAGAAATTCGTGATTTAAAGTTTTATAAACGCATAATCCGTCCATTAATTGGTGAAGAATTCGCGTGCGACGGCCAACAAGTGTTTTTATCGAAGAAACAAATCAATTATTTGGAAAAGAAGCTGCAACATATACGACCTAGTCAGTAATATTGAATTAAAAATTAGAGCTAATTGTAGATTTTAAGCAATTAAATTTTAGATGATCGCAAACATAAAAGTCTACAATATGGTAGAGCTGCAATATTTGACGATTATGCCTTTATGCCGTTCAAAGATTACCCATTTAGACTGAATCAGGACACGTTTGCTATTGAGATTAAACCGAAACAGGGATGGTTGTGTTTCAATGAGAAGAAATTCCTTAAATGTCTATACTGTATGAATCAATATTTGAAAGTATTTCTTTAAAATTTCCCCATAATTAATACACGGATTAATTAATAATTAATTTAATTTTGATCTATATTTTAGTTGAAACAGAACAAGATCAAACACATCAGTACTTATTGTCCGTTGGATTTATTCTCTGGTGATTATTCGAGCATGTTGAAAGCTATCGATGGGCTTGTTAAAAATCCACAAAATAATTTACGAATCTTTAAAAATGGTCAATTATGTTATAGTGAAGACGATAATGGTAATTTTGATCTATTTACAACAGTAATTCGAGATTTTTTTAAAGAGAAATCAGTCGATTTCGAGAGGTAATCACAACGTTTTCACCGTTAAAGTTTTAATTATTTGAACTTTTAGATTAAAACTAGAATTTTACGATTTGATAATACAAGCATTACTATTAAATTGTGATAATAATAATAGGAAATTAAATGACTGTGATATTAAACAGTTCTGTCAATGGAATGATTTAATACGTAAGAATTCATTACAGAATCAATTACCACAGAACTGTGTTCTAGAACGTATACTATCCGTACAAATGTTGGATGTTGAAGGATATCAATATTATTATAATAATTATCATAAAAAAACGCTAGCTGATTATGATTATATCGAGAAATTATTGAATAAGGTCCAATTAAACCAAGGGACGTGCTTAAAATGTTCGATAATGTCGTTAAATAATGAAAATAACGACTTATTCTTTGTTCCATATTTAATTTCAGCGATTGCGAAAGATTGTTCGTTGATGTTAACGTTTCAAAAAATTGACGATTTGAGGTATTCGCTAAAATTAATAATTATTATTTTATTAATAGACGATTTTTAGTTTGAATTTCGATAATAGAAGGGATATTTTATCAACGAATTTTGGACATTTCGCTGTAAATATTGGCGTTTTTGATCTGTACCCAAAACCAATGAATACAATCGAAAAACACCACAAACGGATCAATAAATGTTTGGAATTAATCGACTAAATATCGTGTGATTGTTGAATTTTGTATTTTAATTTTAATAAATGTTTTTGAAATTTCTTATTAAAAATTAACGCCTATTGTCATGCAACTCGATAATTAGTGTGCATAACTGGTTGCCTGATTATGCACTTCAAATTTATTACCAACGTAACTTTAGTTCAAATATACATGCACAAATGGCGGTAAATTCAAATTATTACAAATTTTTGAAGTTAACACTAAAAATTCAAGTGAGATACTCCAATTAGCGCAATTTTTTAATGAATACAATTCGTAAAATAATGTCTAGGGAAACTAGAGTTGTTCCCTTGAAATCGAGCCGTCAATAGGATCATTGTTTGATCAATAATCTGAATTTATTCGAGACTAGTTCTAAATTCCAAAAATAATTGTGAAAAATGGGCAATACCGAGAGTAATGTTACTAGTGGCGTTAAGAAGCAAGCTGGGGCTTCCATGAAAGATATTTACAAATTATGCGACCTAAAAGGCGGTGGTTTATTAGTGGAATTGATGAAAAGGGCCGCACAAAACAAACAATACGCTGAATTAGATCACGCAATAAAAACGAAAGTAATTCACATAGAAATAAAATTTTCATTTATAATCTACGAATTTTAGGTGGAGTGTTTTCTTTATAATAAAGGCGAAGGCCGGTATATTCCGATATCGCAGTTGGTTTTGTTGAGAAATAAAGAACGCCCCCGTCACAAATTGGTGATTATTTTGTTATATTTACCATCAATTGATAGAAAATTGGTAATTTTAGTTGCCACCGTTGAAATCGATGGAAAATCCGGACGATTTCGAGATCGACGACGAAGGTCCGGAAGTTACCGTAGAGGAGTTTCGAAAAAATCCCAATTTATACCGGCACGTTTGTTGGAAGATTAAAGAAAGGGGCGCTGTCGGGGAATCAATCCTGCATTTATGCTTATTGCACGCAACATCCCTCCATGGCGATCTAGCCAAGCGATTATTACGATTCTACCCAAAAATGATCAACGATATCTACATGTGCGATGAATATTACGGCGAAAGCGCCCTACACATGGCTATAGTCAATGAGGATCCGGCTATGGTGAAATTCCTACTGGATTCCGGTATCAATATCCAAGAGCGTTGTTTCGGTAATTTTATGTGTCCGGAAGATCAAAAATCGTCCCGTACCGATTCATTGGACCACGAATGGGTGAACGTTTGTCCGCAAACCAACTACGAAGGGTACGTCTATTGGGGCGAGTATCCGTTAAGTTTCGCCGCCTGTCTCGGACAAGAGGAGAGTTTCCGGTTGATTCTATCGCGCGGGGCCGATCCGGATGCCCAAGATACTAACGGCAATACAGTTCTACATTTGCTTGTTATCTACCAGAAACTGGAAGTTTTCGATACGGCGTACGAAATTGGTGCTAATCTATCGATTCGTAACGTACTCAATTTAACACCGCTAACGTTATCGGCGAAACTTGCAAGAATCGATATATTCTTCCATATATTGAATTTAGAAAGGGAGATCTACTGGCAGATCGGTAGTATAACTTGTGCAGCTTATCCGCTATCACAAATCGATACTATCGACATTGAAACGGGGCAAATCAACAAAATTTCAGCCCTAAATCTTGTAGTTTTCGGGGTAATTACTAATACTGTGCATAAAATCGAATTTAAATTGTTTCAATTCAGGATAAAGACGAACATTTGGAACTCATGGATGGCGTTATCATCGATTTATTGAACGCTAAATGGAATACTTTTGTTAAATTTAAATTTTATAAACAATTCTTTACTTTTGCTTTCTATTTTTTGATATCGTTGGTTGCTTTTACGCTACGTCCAGGTCCGCCACCGCACGCCGACCCGAAAACAAACACGACAAATCACACAAATTTACAGCAAAATAAAACAATCAACACCACTAGAAATGTAAATTTAACAATTTTACCGACAATTAAAAGTAAGCTTTCCTAATTTTCTTAAGGGGCAGATCACAACCTGGAAAAAACGGAATTTTACGATTTCTCGATGAACGCTCTTTCGAACAAGCCCAAAACGTAAAATTCCATCCAAAAATTAACAAGAAATGGTTCAAAATTCTATTTTTTCGAGTTGTGATAATAACAGAAATTCTAGGTCTCGGTGAAGATGACGACGATGATGATTTAGAAGAATGGTGGGATAATCTCCAAGAAGAATGCCGATTAATGGATTTAACAACAGTAAAGTCGCAAGTGCGATTCACAGCCGAATTGTTGATGGTATTTGGGGCGTTTTTGTATCTGTTGGCGGCGATACGCGAGGCCCGTTTCTTGGGCGGGCGGATGTTTTTTGAGAATCTTGTAAGTTAGAATTTACTTTTATTGTAGCATGTCCAAAAAATCTTCTCGTAACTTTATCAGAATCCAAAAAACTTTGTCACACAATCAAATTGCGCTCTTTTTGATATGACAAGATTATTTGATTGTGTGACAAAGTTTATGGCGTCTTGATAGTTTTTTGGACGTGTGACAATGAAAGTTTGTACAATTTTTAGATGACTGCACCCTCACGTGTAATGTTTCTATTCTCGTGCATCTTAATGTTGATCGTACCGTTTTTACGTCTGGCATGTCTCGATGAAATCGAAGACATCATAACTGTTGCCATTATGTTAACAACAGCTCCATATTTCCTATTTTTCTGTCGCGGTTTTAAAACCGTCGGCCCATTCGTCGTTATGATCTACCGTATGGTTATGGGCGATCTATTACGATTCACTTCAATCTATTTAGTGTTCGTTATGGGCTTCTCGCAGGCTTTCTATATAATTTTTTTATCGTACGATAATCCACTGACACCGGACGAGATTGATGAAGCCACAAATCCGATGTCGACACCGATTGAATCGATTATGGCGATGTTTTTGATGTCGTTAACGAATTTCGGCGATTATTATACAGCGTTCGAGAAAACCGATCATGAATACGAAGCTAAAGTAAATTACAATCGTATTCTCTAACTTTTTAGAAATTCGCCACCATGACAACGCTCTTCTATCTCACTCAAATACAGATAAGAATAGTGTTGTCATGGTAACGAATCGAATACCACTGTTACTATTCTAACTATATTTTAGATATTATTTGTTATATTCATGGTAATTGTTTCGATACTTTTAATCAATATGTTGATAGCAATGATGGGCAATACTTACCAAAAAATTGCAGAAACTAGAAACGAGTGGCAACGACAGGTAATCAACACCATTCCATCTGCTAATGGACGGCGAAATAAGAACGTAAGTCGTAGATTGGTACAATTTTTGATGATATACAGAGTGAGCCAAGCGGTTGGCCTATTAGACGTTTAA
>JACDRP010000726.1:0-25620 GCA_013841185.1 Hycleus phaleratus | reverse complement strand
TATCTTGTTTCGTTCTCGAGATACAGCTAAAAATGTTTTTGGAGGTTAACTTTAAGGCAATTTCATCCCCTTGAAGTGAATATGGGGAGGCAAAAAAATATGCATCGACTATTCTTTGAAGCTCTACCTGTCTACCAAGTTTTATCAAAATCGGAGAGGGACAGTTGTGTCCCTTTCCTTGTTAATTCAATTTCATATTTAATTGATGGCTCATTGAAATTTAGAAATGGCGCCTCAATTTTCGGTAGAAAGAATTGAACAATTCGCACCAATTCTCTTCGATTTCTATGCGAAATATGCCAAATTTCGATCACCGATTTCTCGCTTGTTTTCCACTAGATTGCAACGATTAAAATTGGATTAGAAAGAACATTTCAAGGTGCTTTGAGGGGTGTTTCATTGTAGAAAATCCAAATGAAATGTTGAGCTACAAAGGAAAATTTGAGCGTGTTTTTTTAAATTTTAACACATTTTCATATTTTTCTTCATAACTTCGCCAATATTGTGGATTTTGCAATGATTTTCACGCAGCTTATAGAAAATTAACAGCACTTTCCAAATATTAAGAAAATCTGATAGACATGTTGCTTCCGGTAAAATTGATGAAATTTGAAGAGTTTGTTCGGTGCGCAAGGAATACTAACGATTTTTTAGTTCTTTTTTAACGCTTTCGAATCTTTAAAAGGCGTTTCAAGATGCATCCAAAGGGGTTAATTAATTTTCAATATTTTTCCCCATACATTGTCCAAAATTAGTTTGCAATGATTTCCACCCATTGTCAGTAGGTATCTAAGAAATTAATAGCACTTTCCCGATAACATTGTTACTTTTGCGTAAAATTGACGAAAAGTTGAAAAGTTTATTCCAAGTTCTTGATTTTCTTCAATTCAATGTTTGATCAACGATTTTTCAATATTTTTCCAACTTATCAAAATGTTCAAAACAGCATTCGAATGAGCATTTCAAGGTGCATCTTACGAGATTATTCACTTTTAAAAATTTTCATGCATGAGATTTTGGAGCGTTTTCACTTATTTTTTGGCAATTTTCCATATTTTCCCCCATATTTTGATCAATATTGTTTATTTCGCGGTGATTTTCGCGCAGTATATAGTGAATTAGAAAGACTTTACAAATATTCAACAAATTTTCCGATAACTTTGTGAATTTTCCGGAAAATCACCGATAAGTTGAAAGTTGCACAATTTTAACTCAAAGAATCTCCTTTGACAGCTTAACGGAAGACAATCAGAAAGATTTTGAAAATTTTGACTTGTCTAATTATTTTGCAAGAAAATTTATGCGGTTTATAGACGGTTTTATCAACTTTTCAAACTGCATGTCATTTTTGAGCAAATCCCCGATGAATTATTTATTATTCGAGTACTTTCACTATTTTAAATCCATGTCGAACAAGACAAATTAGGCGCAGTATAATAAATATAGCAATTTGAATGACAAATCAACAGTTTGAGAAGACAAAAGATTGTCTATTTTCGAACTCGACCATAAATAACCATAAATCATTTATTAACTGTCACGCATATGTTTGTACACAATTTTTTAACAATAATAAAATTCGACTAAAATCCATCAATAATATTTAATTTTCAAACATTATTTAATAACGAACGTTATAAATAATCGCTTGGAATCGATCCATATTTCACTCGTGTGTTTGTTGGAAAACAACAAGGAAAAAAACGACAACAATTATAATAAATGAGAGAAATACAGGAAACTCTTGAAATATTAATATATCTATTTGCTAGATTCAATTAAAATGAACATGCTTAAAATTTATAAATGGATTATTTCCAACTATATAACGAAAATTATATACACATATCTATCCAGATTGAATATTTTATTGCATTATTAATTTCATTACTATATTACCACGATTATTTGTTGTTAATGCTCTTTTTTGAATTCTGATTAAACCAATTCTTGGCACGTTCAGTTTGAACTGTTTGATTAATTCGTACATGAACAAAATTACAAAACCGGAAATTTATTTAAAACTGGTGCCTATAATGCTATTTGTTACTTTATTTATTTTATTTTTTCAAAAGAACACATTTATTTTGTTTAAACTCCCATGTGTATACTTCTAACTGTTTAATTAAAATGTAAATTTTTTGTTTTTGTTTCCTGATTAAGCCATAGAGTAATTGGTTTTTTGATCGATAAACACTAACTTTGTAGGTGTTTGTTTTAATTTTGTGTTACTTTATAATGCCGTAAAACAATAATAATAATAATCGACACGTTTAATTTCTACAAATAGTTAAAATTTCAACATGATTAACGAGAATTTCTGATTCATTCATGATTTACAGGCGGAAAATATATTGACGGTAATTTACATAAAAGTCTTTAACAAATATTTGAATTTTACAGGCAATAAACAAAGTATTAGGGGAAATTGCATTTGAGTTTTATTGTTAAAGTTTTACTAATTGAACAACAAAAGCGTTAAATTGCAGTTGATTTTTAATACGCCAATTCACAAAACATTAATTTAACAAAGATGAAATTGGAAAAGTTGGACAAAATTCAACAATACTCGGAAAACTAGCCATAAAGATGGAGGAACTACATAAAAATGAGTTCATATTTATCCATAAATTAGAGCATGTTAAATTATCAATTGCATAGAAACCAGAGATAGAGACAGAAATAGAATCTCAAACAGATTTTTCAGTCTATTTTAACGGAAACAGAGCCGAAACCTAAACAGAAGCAGAAGTCAAAAATGAATCAATAAGTAGAATAAAAATTTGGAGTAAAATGATCAGTTTTTTGTCTATTTTCCGTAAAATTAAGAATTTGCTGAGAAATTTCTAAGAGATTTGAAAAGTGCTTTCCATATACTGTAAGAAAATCGATATTTTCTAAATTATAGGGGAAAATAACAAAAAAAAAAGTCAAAAAACAAGATTGTCCTATTTAACTCAGAATTGAGATATCATTTTTCAAAAAACTGCTTGTAGATACTCATTTTCTCTTTCATGCGTTGAAATATTTTATCAAACAAGGGACTGAATAAGGGACGGAGACTGAATAATGTAGGTCTTCAAATTTCTGACAATTTTCATAAAAACTAATAAATCTATTGGGTAATTTCTGGGAAATTTGAAGTTCTTTCAATTTTCGCCATTCTGTAAGAATATAATTGGAAAAGCGGTAGTATTGGCTCAATTATAAAAGAATATATGAATAAAACCCATGATGATCTTCGGTAACTCAGAATTGCCTCGAATTTTTCAAAACAATAAACCTCTTCAGATACTTGTGTGAAATAAAAAAAATACTCAGAATCTTCAAATTTCAAAGAATTCGCTTCTCTCTAATATTAGTAGGTATATCCGTTAAAAAGACTAAACCAGAAGCAGAAATAGAGCTCCCAAATTTTTCGAAAATTTCGCAGTTAAGGACCCAAAAAAATCTAGTAGAAACAGACAAATCATCAGAATTTTCTAGTGTTGCAGGTTTTCTTAAATTGGCCACTCGATATTATAAAAGAATTTCTGTTCCTCGGCACAAGCTTGAAGATCGGATTTTTCGGCTGATTGAATATTTCAAAGCAATGACTTTACCTACTTGATAACATCGATAAGATTCATTTGAAACGTTCTCTTGTTATAGGAGGCTGACTCATTCTCATTTATTTGTTCTCAAATTTAAATCCGCTCACTCACGTTGTTCTTTTCTTCCTCTCCACGGTCGTTTATTCTTATTTTTACTGTATCTAAACATATACATGTTGTTTTTACAAGATCAAATCCGTGCATCTTATTTGTTTATCGTTAAATAACAAGCATGCTAAAATGGGGAATAGACGCAAATTCCAATTATTTATGTGAAAACAAAATGGGCAAAAATTGTAAACATCCATCGAAATGAGATAATTAAAAGACTACTTTGCCATATAGTAGAAATAACAAAAACATTGTCGGAAATAACAATGCAACAACCAATTTCCTGGCATCGAGGATATGCCATGTAGTATTGATCAAAACTTTTTGCGCTCTACTCCCTCAACTTTACAAGAGAGAGCACATCGTTTTATAGAAAGTTTCCAACAGAATTGAAAACTTTACCTTTAATTATGAAAGTCTAGAAATTGTAGATAATACCCACTGTCGGATACAACTTTTTAGTTAAACTTTTCAAATCGAAACGTTTTTATTTTACCTACTTTACAGTTGTTGTTGTTGTTTTAAGTCTTGATTAATTCGAATGAATCAATTCAAATTAAAAATAGCTTCATCATAATAATTAGCTATCGATAATAAATTATGAGTATCTAATGAGACTGTTTAAATACGATCGATTTATGTGTATTGAAAGAACGTTACGATTACTACCTATTTAACATAATGAATTGCTCCAATAGTTCTAGCCGGATTATCTTCGATCTCGAAATCGTGAGTTAACTTTCGTTTCCACAATTAAAATTAATGATTGTTAAAGTTTTCTATACTGTCTACATATATACCTATGTAATTGAACAGTAAACTTTAAAAGGGATTAAAAATTTGTAAAAAGATACCCGCGCTTATACTTCTATTTCGCATTACAATAGACTTTATTTTCTTGTAATTTAACACAAACAGTAGCACACGAACTTAACATTCATTAAATGCCTTTCTAATAACCTACTAGCAAGTTAATGATAATTGGAAGGGAAAAATCCACTTCACAACAAAACGTTTCATTAATTTTGTATAAAACGACTAATAAACCAATCAAATCCTCCAAATGTATTACTTTTAATTGATCATACCAAATGATAGTGGATAATGTCCTCAAATTATCGAAAATTTCCTTCATAAATGTTTCTCCAAAGAAAAAGTATAAACTTGAAGCGGGCTGATCGTTTGGCTAAACAATTGGCCGCCCTTTGAGGGAAACTGGCCCATGATTTTCTAAAAATTGAGGCTCCAAACTAGATCTTCCACCTAATTTGCAACTTTTATCAATTTTAATAAGCCGATATCTCTTGTTTTTAAAAATATCGAGTAATTTAGACCGATTTCTAGGCAGAGCTAAGGATAGTCAGATTTATGGAGATTTATGTAGTTGTGATTCTTAAAATTTCAAATATTTGTTAAAATCTTTGATTTTTATTGCCTAATTTCATTCTAATAACTTTAATTCGTTGGAGTTGCCGGAACGTCCTCTCGTGCAAAATTTAGAGTCGGGTCTGTTTATTAATTGACTAATCGATAATAATTGAATAAGGGCCGAATTAGCCTTTACAACTGTTATTATTGAAATGAGGAAAAAGCGACGAGTTGAGATTAAAGATGCGACTCAATATTGATTTTATTGTGGCCGGACTTTTTGCATTATGTATCTGCATATTTAGAGTTGATAGCCTTAGGGTAATTTTGTTGTATCGTAATTTCCATGATGGCCGGATCTTTGAATATAATGTGTGATAATGATTGAAATTGATGATGGAATAAATTTAAAACGAACTTTGATCTTTTTTACAAAATGTTAAAATAATATTGTAATTGATATTAGAAATAGTTGATTAAAACTAACTATAATTATTTGATATTTTTAGAAAATTACACCGATTAATTATTATAAATCATAATTTATATTTTAGTTGAAATTCCCACATTAGCCACACACACGATAATTAATATTTAATTATAAATTATTGCAGTATAACTAATCAATTGAATATTATTCAGAGATCAAATAAGAGAACCAAACTTCTTGTATAATCGATTTTCTTTAAAATTATAATCTATTTATTTCCATCTACAAAGTGTGATTGATACGTGTAACTCACGCAATGCTCCAGGCTTTTGTAATTCACCTTTTTAAATAAATAACGGTGCTAGTTGTTTTAAAACTAACAAACGATCGCAGGATGTGAACGGTAATTTCGAAAATTTCCACAATTATAGAAAACGGCCGATTTCAATTCAATTTTGATTGGATCACTTAATTCCAATAATGTGCCGACTAGAATCGATTCCAACCAGAACAAATTCAATTTTCAATAAAATCCAATTAAAGCAATCTATGTGTGACGATAATTTTCTGATAAATTAATGATTTTATTGAAATGATCATTCTAGAGAACGGTTATTTAGAGACATCGCTCGTTAATTGCTTAATTATTAACGAATTCGAGTGTTATTCGATTTTATTGTTAATGAAAGCCATTGAAAAGGCTATACTCTTATCTA
Organism: Hycleus phaleratus; assembly: GCA_013841185.1. NCBI lineage: Eukaryota > Metazoa > Arthropoda > Insecta > Coleoptera > Meloidae > Hycleus > Hycleus phaleratus. The sequence continues at coordinate 19,402 of JACDRP010000726.1, read as the reverse complement.
ATTTCGATGTTGATTGAGAAAAACTGTAATTATTATAAATCTTATTTGATTGCTTGTCATATGTTGAAGTGGAAATTTATTTTAATAGTGAGCGTATGGTGTAAATTGGATTGAATTTTAATAATAGATGATTATGACGAAAAAGGAAACTCACCAAAGCACCTAAAAGGATAAGAAACCAGCAAATGATAGGCTATTATAATTTCAGGCAAATTACTCCAATTTTAGAAGATAATTTGCCAATATAATCCGACTAGCATTGCAAAATGTCCAGGTTGTAGCATTTTCTTTGCTCCTTTCTGCTTCAATTTATCTCCTTTCGTGAAAAAACTTGGTGCCATCACCACACCACCATCACTGACATTATCTCTCAGCTTGATAAAAATTAATTGCTTTCACTATAATCACTACTGCCTGGCTGTACAGTAGGCGTAATAAATACAGACTGGTTGCAGGTGCTTGTGACAGATTCCGATAATGTCCATTTCTGTTATATTGACGACAAGAGACGCCAATATGTTTATAAAAAAAACAAGGATGACATCTAAATGGGAAAAAATGATATCAATTCAATCCTTGTATTGGATAAATAGAGATCTTAGCGTTGAAACTAGTTGGTTTTTCGGACGCTGACAGCAAGATTTCCGCTCAATAAATATGAGGCTTACTGTTGACAACGTGTTATTATTGGACTTGTCTAGAATTTCGAAAAAATCCCAAAAAATGTATGTAATAAATGTATTCTATTTAAAATAACAATAGCTAGAACGATAAGGAAATAGAGCAGCTCCAGGTGAACACGAGTTTCCATTACAAGTCTACGTTTGTGTCTTGGAGATTTGAACTGATATGACTTGACAGGCAAGTCTTCTGACTGATGCCTCTTGCGATACGAAAAGTTCCGCATGTTTGTAATCATTGTTTTCATTCTAATCCAACACCTTCGATTAAAAGATAGCCTTGTTTTTAGATTGAAACATGCACACGGAATATTACTCCATTATTTCGTCGTTTTTTATTTGATAACAAACAACAATAACAATAAAGATAACGTTTTACGCAATTTTCTAATAATCATAATAATAAATCGGCAAGTATTTTAAATTTTGTTAGAATACAGCAAATCCCCCTTCTTATATCATAGAATTCAAGTCTTACTCCTCGAACGTTCAAAAATCAACACAGAATTATTTACAGTCTAAAAGGTCTGCCTGTCTAAATATCCTAAACAAATAATGTTAGCACTCCCCCATTCCCAATAGAACGCCATATTGAAATTGGAGATATCACTTACATATTAGGGACTAGTTTAATTCGTGCCGTCAAAGGCACCTTTGAACTGTCTCAATTCCAGTAGTAGACTATTTTTTTTCGATTTCAACTGTGGGGAGGAATCGTCTATGATAGAGAAACACGGGAATTTACTTAACGTTGTCCCTAATTTAAACATGGAACAGTAACAACCACAACAACAAAGGTCACTGATGGTTTTCAGATCGTGCCGAGGATTAGCGTAAATTCCCCAGTTCCCGGGGGTAATTTTACGTTCCTCACGGACTATTGCTTACTAATAAAATGGCAGCTTTATAGTGGTGCAACCATGTGTTCGACCATGTGTCTTCTATCCTTAAAATAACAGTGTAAATGTGTGCTGTTGTATTTTGAAAGGCGCGTGTTCGCTTATTATAAATTCGCCAGTTGGTTGCAGCTTGAACATAGAACCCCTCTCCATAACGACCCTATCGTTTTCAATAGACGAGACGGCCGCAAGTATCAAAGGTTGAAAGCGCGAATCTACTTAAGTGCATTACTATGTTGGACGTAAATTATACAAGTTGATATTAAATTATGTTGCTTTGATTTAAATGGCATTGGTTATAAATTGATAGCGTCGATTGGTGAGTGGGACCGTCGAGGCGCCGAATATCCTCCGACTTGAGACCTATTAAAATAACTTGCCGGCAACCGGTCCCTTCAACAACTCTTCACAGTTAGAGGAACACCTGTTTACCGACAACCAACGCGCATGAGAAACACCAACGTTCAATCAAAGCGAAATTCACAGAATACCACCGAATTGAGATATTTCCATCAACCGATACGTACTTGTGAAACCATAAAGAATCGTTTATGGCAAATTTTCAATTTCCACTAGCAATCCGTCGATAAATAACGACACAATTTAATTCAATTTTCACCACAAAAACTTCCAACATATCTCTAATATCCGACTTGAAAGCTTTGTAGAGTGTAAAACTAGAACATGTGTATAAAAGATAAGTTTTAGTTTTAGAATTCAATAAAACCAGCTTACTAGAAAACTTTTCTTGTCTCCTATAAAGCCGTAAAGTCGACTCACGACTACATCAAATGAATAGTGATATCGTTCAGTGGAGAAGCTTGAACTCAAAAAATTCATTGGAAATTTATTTGCCATAATTTCAGCAATATTTATCAGACTAGGGTGTGACTAGATTCCGTTGTTAATACAACATACACACGTCTAGGGTAATTTCTATCATATGAAATATCGATTTTGGATTTTACAACACCCTGATGGGTTGTGCTTTTGGCGGGGATTAGTCCTGCGGGCGCTCTGAGATAAGCTTATGAATGCAAAGCTCTATTGGAAAATGAACACTCACTCATAGAGCTTGAAACTCTTGCACAAGTAGGTACTATATGGAGATTCTAGCATTTCATCACTGAAATCCGGTGCTCATTAAAATTTTAATTGGTAGCTTCAATAACCAACGTAAAGTTGGTTATTATGAATTTTCCTGGAAAAATTGATGTTTCCATGATAATACCGGATTGTGAATAGTAAATATGGTTTGCGGTTTTCTAATATATAAATTTATATTTTCACATATCAAAAAACACGCATACAATAGTCTTGAATGTAGGGAGAGACTGAAAAGTTTTCCATCATGACAAATGTTGAAATGACATGTTCAAGCAATTCATCATCGCGTATTGTGTTGTATGCAAATGTCGATTAAAATATGAACATTTAAGAACGTAGGTGCAAAGTTGTAGGTTATTTTCTTGTTATTTTTTTTTTATTATTAAATAATTGTGAAGCACACCCGCTATTCTAGAGATGAAGCTTGTAGTTAATTATCACATTAACTTTAAATAACGTTTAAGGTAATTACACCCTTTGGGATGATATTAAAATGGACCACATACGTTGAAACCGCATTATAACAGACCTAAAAGACTATTAGACGCCCAATTCTAGCACCGAGGAAATATGACGAGACAACAACCGGAGGATAGAACAGGCAATCTCCAACTTGACCGATAATTAAAACGATTTGTTTCCAAGAAAATATTGACGTTTTTTTAGTTCTCTATTCGTTCACCCCTAGACGGGTTTTCAATTATTTAAAACGTCCCTGTTGGAAAATGTGATTGTTTCTCAAAACCCCACGCAAACATTGGAATTTATCTGATATTCAAATTTGTATAAGATAAGATTACATGGGGTATGCGACTAACGAAAATATGAATAAAAAGCCGGGCTTACGTGAAATTATACAGGATCGTGTATAAATTAAGTGCGGTAATTTGATCGCAGCATGTTGCTAAATATCAATATCATTACCGTTGGCCGTATAAATTGTAATTATAGAGGACCGAATTTGGAAAACACGCAAAAAAACGATAATAATACCAAAGGGGGTGCTGAATTAATGCGTCCGAAATTGTCGGGTTATTAAGCTTTGTCGTCAAGCTGCTTTCAGGAAATTACCGTCAATATGTCTATTTTGGAAATAATCCGCAATCGGTGGAATTTTAACGCTAACATAAACACCAAATCGATTCTCTTGTTAAACGATAAGATTGGCGGCCGATTGTGTCCGCAGGTGTTACCGATTTTATTTAAATTGAAAATTAGATCTTGTTTTGGTTTGTACGGCGTCCTGTGGGTTTCTGTAAATGGCACCCACACATGGGTCTTCGAATCTGATGTAAAAATCCAACCAGTGTGAAATTCAACCATTTGCATTTTCGAATATATTTATGTGGCAACTATAAACAACGAAAAAAGCACGCTTGTTCTTGAAGTTGATTTGGTTTTTGATTCATCATTGATTTCCTTTCATGGCTCCAACCCCAATTAGAAATGATTCTTTATTGTTGCTCGGGCTTTTCCTTTTTCTCAATATTATTTATAGGACACAAACTAGAATGATTATAATTTATCTGTCGAAAATACAAATTATAAATAATGATATTTCGTCTACCTACGCTTTTATACGTATGGATTTCTGTTATACGTTGAAAAATTTCAACGAGTAATTATCCAAAGTTTTTTTGAATGCGTGTGGGCCGTTTTACCGGCCTATACATCATTTAAAGCTACTCGCTTTTTATTTTAATCAACGATCGAAACGAGAATTTTGGAAATATTCGTTTTATTTCTTGTTGTCACTATTGCAATTCGCACAGACTGATCTCGAATCTGTTGAGACGATATGGACAGGTTATAAATCCCCGGTTGAGTGTGTTTCTCTTGTACTACCCGATGTTGGCGTGAAGGTGCGGTCGTCAGGGTTGACCGGCCCACACATGGGACCTCCTGCAGTTCGCATCTGAAACCATCTAATCCGATTCTTGGCAACATCAACTATATGTGGGTATGTGTATTGGTGACAAAGAAACGATACCGGACACAATATCATGTCAAACTTATTGAACTGGGCTTCTTCAGATTCCTACACGCCATTGTGTCAAGCTCTTTTTTTTGGAACGTTCACGTGTCGTATTTGTCATTCTGATATAACAAAACGATATCTGGATGTCATCTGCGGACTACCGACATTCTTATTCAATAGTACAACATTTGTCTAATGTTTAAACATATTGTATTGTAAATGAGCCTTTGAATAGTCAAAATCATGTAAATAGATCTTTTGAATATAATATTTTGATGAATAACAAATATGGCTAAGCACTTGTAATATTTCCATTATCTCTCTATTTACATACAATTTCAGCTTAAACTAGCTTTGTCAAAAGTTGTATTTTCAGTTTTCTATATTAAGGTTTCCATTTGTAATCAACAAATTTTCAATTTAAATCCAACTCCCATGCTGCCTCAAATTCTACCAGCATTGTAGCTTTGAAACAACACTTGCTTTTTGTTGTTTTTAATGTTTCAAGTTTCCATTAACGGATAAATTAAATTAAATCAAACACATAGACGAACAACAACCAAACAACAACGGAAAAAAGCATCAAAAGCATCTTTCATCCACTTTTAACAGGAACATTGGAAACACATCCAATTTCTCTCATCCCGATGATCGAGTCTTTAAATTCTTGTTTTCCAGCCGGAAAGCCCCAGAGAGTTTCTTTGTTTACCTTAATTTTAAATTTTCGACAAAGCCTATTTGGTGGTTCTCCATCTAACAGATTTACGTTGTTGTTTTATAATTTTTTTCGTTTGATTGTAATTAATTATCGAAATAACAGAGAGGAAAAGCCACAGAAATACAAATGATACCCGACCATAATGGAGACAGTTCAATTTATTTGAATTAAACTCCCATCAATCTACGATGTGTCGAATCAATACTATTACATTGTATTTTATACGGATTTAACTGGCAAGCATTTTATTTACCATCCATAAAACCATTTTGAATAGATACTTTTTATTCTATTCAAATAATAAATTGGAGTTATTTTTAATTAAACTACTGGAATGTAGATTCTAGTATTAATCTATTATTGAAGCGTATATTTATAATTCTAGTTTGCCTCATGGTATTTGGAGGATGGACTTTGTAATTAATGACTTCCTTATCCGTATACCTTCTGTAAAGATGGAGGTTTTTTAATAGATAGTTATGAAGAGACGGTAGCGGATTTGTAACAATGACCACTTCTTAATTGAACCTTTCATAGCCGCAAAATATAAAGAATCCATTTTCAAGATTTCCAATAATGAAACAAACATAGAAATGAAATTATATAGTTATGTAAATGTTTTATTTGTTGAAGTGTTTCACGTTGAATTCAAAAATATGCAAATATCGTTAATTTACTCTTGAAATTTATTTAAAATCTGCTGCAAGTATGCTGACTTTCCAAACAAGATGTGTTTAATCTTTTTAAATGCAAGAAAAGTCGACTTGTTTCGAAATTCTCTTAAATTCTATGAAATTCAATTAGAAACTGTCTGAACTACACTCGGGAAATCTTCTACTTTGTGGAATTTGTAAACTTTTTAGACACTCGTGTCCTGAAGCCAATTATTACAAGACCTATCGCATACGATAAAAATATGGAGGTTTATATCACCTCTTAATTCATCTTTTTAGCAGTGTTGTACCTTTTCGAATTTACTCGAATATTACCAGAGCCGGACTGGACCAGTTTGGGCTCAGAGAAGAGATCTAACTTTCAATAAAGTATCTTTAAAGTGTGTTTACACATATTTAATTCAAAAATGCCACTAACTTGCAAGTTTAGCTGGTTTAGTAAATAAAAAATTGGTCGTGCATCTTCACCTCAATAATATTGGCCAAATTATAGGCGACAATATGGAAAAGTATACAAAAATTTTGAAAATACTCCTGGATTCTTAACGATAACTCCCATTTCAACTAAAATATACCATTTATTATCAAAATGCTGTCTCCAAAGTTTTGTTATTCATTGTATAAAAAATAGAAAATAAGCGAGATATCGCTTCTTAAAATCGGTCTTTTTGGTGCACTAAATTGAAAAATATATGTCCAATTTCGCAAAAGATTTTCTATAAATTTGGAACGTGCTTTTCATTTCCTGTATACTTTGTAAGAATCATTGGTAAATAAGCAATATGGCAAAGATTGTCTTCATTTCATGATTCAATTGGGTCTGACGATTGCTCGATAAAACAGTTTATTTATTTTTTGTTAAATTTGATTGGTGAATGTTGAATAATTCTTATTAGCCTCCTTTATTTCCTGCACGACTTCTTTCAAATTGTGCGCTTGCAGTTCCTGCTGTTCGACTCCCTATCAAGTCATTGTCCGTTCAGTTTAATTCGGTTCGGATGCTGTACACAACCACCGTATTCACTTCAATGCCGATACCAAGCGTATTATTCTATTGTTTCCAATATAGTCCCGAGGACGATTGTAGATACCGCCCAACATTCCAACAAAGGATCCTTACAATTATGCGTGAAACAGGTTAGTTTGCCACTGGTCATGTGCTCGTATTATTACACCTTCAGCTACTGTGATTGATGATTATTAAATGATAACTACATCTTTAGAGTTCAATAACTTTCAAGAATTGATTACAGAAATAACGTTGTTTTCAGCGATTTTTCTATTTATTGTCGTCGAGCTTACGAACAAGCACCTAAATCAATATTTTATGGTAATATTGGAAAATAAATGGGGAAAACTTGATCCTGTCTGGTTTATAAAGCTGTAAAAAAATTGAAGATATAATCGTTTATCTTGCGCAAGTTTTCAAGCTTAATTATCTTTTTGTGTTGTGTTATAATAGTTGAAAAATGTCTAGCGAAATATAGTCTTTAATCTCGTTTTAATCAATTATCTGTCAATGCCAGAATTGAAGATGTTCTTACACATAAAAGTGTACCCAATTGGTTGGAGCTTTAAAGATCAAAGACAGATGGATGTGTATAGAATTGGTGATTCTGCCTTGGGTCTATCTAGTGAAATAGAAAATTAAAAGATGGAAACGAGAACGGACAAAGTAAAGAATGTCTCGTTATTTCAATTTCCAATTATTCGTCTAAGCTCCATTCTTATTCGACTTCATCCCACTGTATATTCGAGAATATAGAAAGATTTTCATTTTGAATGGGTTATCTCTAGGACAATGGCTGTGTGTTAATGATTGGTTTTAAATAGAGATAGAGGTGTCACAACAGAATATTATCAAGTTTATCACAAAATTTCTAACATTTGGAAAGTGCTTCCAATCTGTTATAACTGCCAGAATGTCATTGAAAAACCGATAATTTTACCTAAAATCAAGGGGAACGTATCGAAAACATTAAAAAAAACATGCTCCAAGATTATCCTCTGTAACTCAGAATTCATACAGAATTTTCCAAACGATGAGAAAGATAATACGGCCCTCAAGTTCCTTTGATATTCCAGAAATTATCAATTATCCGAAAAATCGATAATATTGGATAAATTATAAGGGAAAATATGGAGAAACTCATACTCCAAGATTATCCATTGCGATTCAATCAGAACTTTTCAAAACGGATGCTCCATAAAATGCTACAATGCTATTTCATCGATTTTGGCATCTCAACAAGCAAGTGAGGCGACACCGAATCAAAAAATGATTAATTTGTATTCCTCTAATAATAGAAATTTTTGCTATATATACGCTTAAAAAGACGCAAGAACTGGAACAGAGGGAGAGCTTCAAAATTTTGCGAACCAGACACAGATTCATAACGACTCTAGTTTTAAAGTTCTGCCCAATTGTCTGCAATCAAGTTAGTAGATCTAATTTTTACTCAATTTCCGCCGCGAAAAATCAACTCGTAAACAATTCCTATAGCAATAAAGTGCACTCTAATTGGAATGCACGGGGCAATTTAATTAACATGAAATATAACGATGTTGCATTTATTTGTATGCGTTATGTAGACAATGAACGAGCATATTTTATACTTCTAATTCAACTTATTGCAATATTCAACTGTATGTCCGGTATTTTGTATTGCAATTGTCGAGTACCGGAGCAAATAACAAGCCTGAAAAATAATTGAAAAAAAGGCAATGCCCGCAATTACGTGTACGTTTTCTCTCCCCTTCTTGTACATATCTGGAACGTTAATCGTGAACGTAGTCCAACAAAAGCCTGCAGACATCACGGCCAGGTTCCATGTCAAATCCTTTTTACATCTACATAATTGATTGGATACTATTGTTCGATCATATTTACAATAATAGAAAATAGCGTGATTATTTCCGAGTTTTTCCAGTCTTGTTTTCTATGCTTCAATTTATTAAACATTCACCGATAACAATTAAAAACGTGAATACAAAGAATGGAAACGCATACAAAAAATTATCTCTATCTAATTGTTTTATCATTGTTATTCGTTGTATTGTGGTTGTTACTCTTGTATTTGTTTTGTTTCGTTGGTTTTTTTTCTTTCATTTATATGTTTCTAGTTGGTTAGAACTAATGAAAAGCTCGACTTGAATCATGAGACTATATAACAAAAGGTTAGAGCTTTGTACATAGCCCAAGGGAGAAATTACCGTGGATGGTGGTGGTAGGATACACGTTAGATAAGGTTTTTTATTTGGTTCTACATCTCAACTTGTTTAACAAAAATTTATGCAACGCCAAGAAATGGAGAAATGTTTCCGACTCGTTTCTATCACACACCAATTTAACTTTTACTTAAACGTAAATAAATCGCAATAAAACAATTACACAATTTACTTAATTTAATCCCAATTAAAACCATACTTTCAGGCACTAAATACCCAACGTCTTAAGCTTTTTCGTGTTCAGGAATCGATTTCTCGCTTGTTTTCCAACCGATTTAAGTGATTTGAGCGGAATTAGAAAGGGCATTTAAGGACTATAGAATGGTATTCTCCGTTGTGGAAAGCTTCAATTGAGTTTTGAGCCACAAAAGAAAATGTAAGATCATGTTTTTTGTCCCTTATAATTTGGGAAATGTTATTTATTTTGCAAGAAAATTTAAACTCAAAGCAAATTTCAAATTAAAAACTTTACGCCGATTTGTTTTCTATAATTTGAGACTCAAAAAAATGTACCATTTTTCGTTTAAAAGCGTCTACTTGGGAGGCCGGTTTGTAATTTTGGTAAATCATTGGAACACACCTATCTGGAAAACGATAATGGTTAATGTGTCCCAGAATCGGTGGGGTTTCTGAAAATTCTGGAAAATGTAGTTTTACAGAATTGTAACATGATTTCAGTAGGGCATACATTAGTTAAAGTTAACAAAGTCGAATAAATTTCATATAAATAGACAGACGAAAGCTAACTCTACAATTTTGGTTTATTGAATTACCGCGTTTTTCAGAAAACCGCACCTACAATAGCCAACTTTTTGTTCGTAATTATAGAGTGAAGTAACTAACAAGCAGTATTCTGGTAAAATAAATATGATGATTCTATGTGGCCCACTGTAAAACAATAAGAATGAATGTCGTAAAAAAGGTATTTGACAAACATTTGTAAAAAATTGAAGGCTTTTCAAGAAACTCTTAATGATTTAAATTAATTGCAACCCCTTAAATTGACTCTTGATAATTCAATAAAATTTCATAAATTCAGCATTATTTCGTGATTCAAGCATAAAATTAGAACGCTTTCTTTACTGATTAAAACTTTCTGGCGGAATTTGGCAAACTCACAATGAAACTATTCATAAAACTTTCTCATGTTTTTATTTTCGTACGTGCAACAGTTAAGATAAGCTCTGTTGCATTTAAGGCATCCGAAAAAGCTACAAGCCATGCATACCGTCCAGAAATTCACCTAATTTTGAAACTCAAACTATGCCCTGGTATTGCTGTGCTTCTAGTTTCGGGCAAACTTATCAAAATCCATCATTATTTGGAAAACATTGAGGAATTCATTTAAATTTTCTATTTATTTCCTATCATGAATTCCAATAAAGTCCAAACCTGTTTGCCATCCATTTGTTTACGTGTGACTTTTATAAGAGAAGATGCTACTCGTTTCGTTATTTTATCGTTCATAAATTAGTTGCGTTTTATTTATTTTTACGACGACCATTTGAATTTCATATCGTAAACATTATTGAGTTATCCACTATATAAAAAAAGGTGTTAACAATATGAGATATTCAATTTTTAATGCGGATTAAGTTTAATTTACGACCACTCTTGAACGCACACCTTGTCAAGATAAGCGAAATGCTAGCTGTTGAATATTTATCAACATTTTAAATGAATACTAATCTGTAATAGTTTCATATTTATGATTTATTTACAATTATCAGATTCTTATTCGATTATAATTTTCAATTATGTTCGATTAAATAAAACATTACCCTGTCAATTTAAAATTCGTTCATCTCTTCTGAGCCCGAAGATGGGTGAATTTCGTTAGAATTCAAGCTGGATAAGAATGAAATTTCCCAAGAGTCGACTATTTCAAAAATTAATCGTCTCTCTTCACGAATAATTACAACGACCATTCATTGAATATAAATTGCCGAATGGAAGTTTACAATATTTTACAATTCTCTTCTCTTTCCATCGAAAATAAATATTAGTTTTCATAATGCAGTATTGAACATTATTGTCTTCGTCTCATTTTTATTTATTTATGGCTCCCCATTTGTCATACTTTGTCCATTACTATTCAAACAACAAATATTTACGTCAAGAACGGCTAGGTTCTCTTTGATTGATTATCGCATAACGAAAAAATAATAAATTCGGGATGAAATATTGATTGATTTATTTATTTGCCGAATTTCTCGTGGATAGCCAGAAAGATTCGCGCTAAACCGTTTAGAATCGCTTTCGAAAAATTTGCCTGGCATAGTAGCACAATTTCCTAACGGAATGAATAAAATAATAGAGTATAGTTAAGCAATTTTAGCAATGCAAGTAGCAAATCAAAAAAAAAGAGCAAACATTTCAACATCTGGGTAAGTTTTAGACCGGTAGAGACGAGTGTTTATAAGATTTTTAAAATATTGGATTTAAATATAAAATCTACCCAGATGTTGGAATTTTCGTTTTTTTTTATTCTATTGGCTAATGTTTCTAGTTAAAATAACTCAACTTTATTCTAATACTTTAGGTATTCCCTTAGATAATCTTTACTAATATTTCTAACACTTTTTGCATTATACGAGTAATCTATTTTTTGCTATTTTTAGAGCATTTTGGTAACTTATATTAGTCAAAAATCATCAAAATAGAAAGAGTAACACACAAAGTAAGACTGACATTTAGAATTTTAAGGTTAGAAGATGCCAACCCAATTATTTGAAGAGCGCTCAAAATTTACAAAGTGGGTCGGTGACAAAACTCCCCAATATTTTTTAACCTTACAGTTCCAAATTTTCGATAATGATTTTAAAAAATGCCATCGCCTTGGACCTCTTCAGTGTCCTCTTTAGGTAGCGGGTCAGATTTTCTGAGAAAATGACGGTAATTTTAGCAGCGTTTAACTGTAAGCAGAAATTCGGATAATCTAAAAGTTCTGGGGGAATCAGGTGAAGATAAGTGTTAGAAAGAGTTTTTATAAAATCGAAAATAAAGACAAAGTCTATCCAGATGTTCGAAATTTTAGCCCTTTTCATTACTAAACTTTAGTTATTGCCTTAGGAAACTTGTACCGCTATACGCGTTTGAATAAATCGCATTTAACAAGAATATCGTCTTAGATTTGTCCTAGTGACATTCATAATATGCCGCATTGAAGATTATGAAAATTCACCCACTATCTGAATGCTAAAATAAAATGTCAAGTGAGTTCCCTTCAATAAAGCCAACAATAACAAGAAACTACTAGTCGTATTAGTAATAGTAATGGTCTTGGGGCGGTTTCCACATTGCGGTATCACGTTTTGACGAGCTCGTAACTGATTACCCGGTAAATGCGAACATTAGCATCCAACCCTAGTTGGACCCTTTCCTATATTCTTTGGATCCGGCTCGTTGATTTCAGCCAATTCACAATTATTTATTCATGAGTTATTCTCCTACTGTATACTGTATAGAATTTTAAAATTCACAAATTCATCTTTCAACAATGTTAATTAAATGTTAATTGTGTTATTTTTAAAATCTTGTGAAATTAAAAGCGAAATGAAAACAAACTCTCCTTTGATTTCACGATCGTAAATCAATGTGAGTTGTTTTCTTTTGCCTCTTTTTCTTGTAAAAAAATCGTTTCAGAAACAGCTTGCCGACTTGATGAGTGCATTCGATGATTGTCTATATGTCTAAAATCGACCACAAAAAAATAGTCGAGACGTTTTGTATATTTCTACACGGTTAAGCTTAACTGATATAAACAAAGCCATATGTTCCTTCAAGCTGCTTTTTTCGAAAAAAAATCTTTCCATCGTTTTGACGGCTTGTAAATAGAATTTCCTGTAATATAGCAAAGATATCTGTGTAACTGATGCATCTCAACAATTGTACAAATCAACAACATAAATTCCATTTTTCATACAGATTTCCCGACTTAATATTGTGGTAGACTTTAACATAAGTCATATTCTCTAAAATTCACAATGTAACCGCTACCATAACTCATAAGCTGTCCAAGTTTGTCTGTCTTAATGCCACTTTAACACCTGTACACCGAAAATTTTGCATCACTCCAAACAACTGTTCTTAACCGCATATAAACTGTCGTTATGCGCTTAATATGTGAGCAAATTTTGTATTAATGTCAAGTAGTTGTTATTTGTTTTATACATGTACGTGTCACTTAAATCTAGAAGTGTGCCTGGCGCATAATTATAATTTAACTAACTAAATATTTACTATTTGATAAGCATCTTTAAACAAAACAACGGTACTATAAATCTTCAAATTATGTTAACCAGTCTCAGTATTGAAATAAGAGTACTTGAATTATGAATAAACAACAAAAGAGCATACAATTTTCAATAATTTAACAAGGAAGATCCATGTAAGTCCGCTTATAATTGGAAAAAATGCCAAATATTGCTGTATTAAAGGATGTGACAACAATTCCTTAGAAAACAGGAAANGATATGACAACAATTCCTTAGAAAACAGGAAATCTTAACAAGCTTGTTTGTTATTAATGCGCTTTTCCTCATTTTTAAGACTATTTCTCCTTTATAAATGCTCATGATTGTGGCTTGTGATTTTCGTATTTTGATTAATTGAAAGAGTAACGGGATTCATTTTAATAGCCGTATGAAATCTACAAATTGAAAAAAACTTCTACAAAACCATTATTTTTAATAGATGAGAATGGCAAATCAATTTTCCTAGAAGTTTCCTTGAGTTTATGCTTCAGCATCATTGTAGCTCCTTCCACATGCAGGGTTTTTTATTTATATGGCAACTCCCGTTATTTGACGAGTGATTTGAAAAATATTGTAAGGATTTTTAGGGGGCTCCTTGGAAAACATTTATCAAAATTTAGCTTATCGGCAAGTTACTCAAAAAACGCTCGTTCTGATCATGTTGCTACTTTTAAAAATGAGTCACACATGCCAAATGATAGATTGACTAAAGAGTAGTTCCAACATTGATTTTTCCGTTTTTCTCCATTTCTGGAATCAGTAAAAATATTACTCATTTATTCTAGAATGCAATAGAGGGAAATAGAAAAAATTTTTGGCCTACTTAACTCCTGTTCAAAAATTGCGTTGGGTTAGAAACTAGAGTTTTTTGATCAACTCACCGATGAGCTAGACGGCTCAAATTTTGGTAAAATGATCCCCAGGAACCCTCCTATTATTTAGTTATTATTAGTTAAACTATATACCTACTTGGGGCAAACGAGTCAATAAAGGCTGGGTTATTGGGAGCAGTGGCAAAAATATAAAAAATACATGCTCTAAAATTTCCTGTAACTCCGAATTTTTGCAAGATTTTCCAAAACAGTAGAGCTTATGAAATATTCTCTTCAACAGGTATTGCACTTTATTATTGGAAAACAAGAGAGAAATCTTCTATCGAACATACTCTTTTAAAGGAGTATTCCAGCTCCTTAAGCTATTTAAGCTTTAAAATTTCAACTCAGCGCTTAGTTTTTTATGTAATTCAGCACAAAATTGTTTGAACTCCACAGACAGCTAAATCCAACTTGTTGATAGAAAATGTTTAAATTCAGTCAACCAAATTCCTTTATAATATCCATTGATTAATAAACTTGTAACTTTATCATTAACATTATGTGGATTGAAGAAAGCCAGACATTATTTTGTCAAGAGTTTAAATTAAATAATCCGGTAACGCCTCAACATTCAACAAACTTTAAAGTTTGTTATAAACTCTTTAGCCATGCAAATGTATCGTTACCGATGCAGGAAATCAGAAATTGAGACGAACATTAGCTGTATCTAATAAAATTACACATGCAATTTGACTTGTTTAAAATATTACTACTATTATATTTAATAATACAAATAAGAAATAGATAAAATTGAAAATATTGTATTCACCAATGTGTAATTAAAATACACGTAAATATTAACTAACAAGCGAATAGAAGGGTGATATTGAAATGGTGATAGAGAAACTGGTGATCTGCCACTGGGGCTCTACTAGTTGTAAATTCTCCATGAACTAGTCCTCGGGGAGATTCTCGGATACGGTCAATGCTCAATAATAAAGAAAAACGTAATTGTAGAATATTTCCTTGGTGATTAAACTAATAAATATTGGAGTTGTTGCAAAGAAACAACAACAATAAAATAAATTCTGGAAATTTTAAAATGTTTTTGCGTATTTCTAGTTGCCCAGTCGTTTTTCATTTATATGGGCAAACAACATGGAAATATGAGATGGAAAATGTATAAAATGGTGGAATATAGATGGGGAAAACTTTTGAATTTGATCTTGTCGTATATCTCATGACAAACGGTTTTTTTCTTTTGCTGGATGCAATTCTTTTAAATTTCGCTTGGAAAACTTTTATATTAACTGTAAACAGGGATATAACAATACTGGCTATTTGAATAAACATTTTTTTACTTCCAAATGAACGAATAAATAAAATATAGAGCGATGCAAACCATTGAACAAATTTGTAGAATTATTAGAATTTATACCAAAAACTATCCGGATATTATTAAAATAATCCAATCGATCGTACAATCGAATTTGGTTTAATTAAATATAATTTTTTTGTCGTTGAAATGGACCATTAATTCAAATTTGAATAAAATCCAGTTTCGATGGTCCCCAATTGATATGTGTTGAAATCTACGTATTGTTATTATTCATATTCCATTGGGCTTTCCACTTGTCGATGATCATTACATCCGTCAATTTTACTGATTATACCAACGTATGGTGAATTTATTCGCCCACAAACTGTCTATCAGAATCGTTCGAATTTTATCCAAAATATTTCCGGATTAATAATGGTAATTAGTGGGTCCAATTGTAAAAATACATTAGTAAATAGAGATAGATAGTGAATCAATGTCAGTCGACTACATACGGTTGTTCCCATATGAAAGATGGATGAACGTTGCCCTAAATGAAGCAATCTATTTCGGTTTAGTTTAGTGGATGAATGACAAATGTTTCGGTAAATTGGTAGATGGTCCAGATTATCGTGCAATGATTCTATTCTAACAATAATCAATAATGACGAGTTTCATTACTGACTGCAAAATCTTTTCCAGTCAGGTCCGGACTGAATAGGGTGGATAAGCGGAGATTACTGCCGGGCCAATTGTCTATAAGGAAACCATGTAGATGCCCCTTGAATTTCTCTTATACTTTTTTAAAATAGGCTTACTGCTTTTTGGGAGTGTCACAAAATCTAACACAGATTCAAAAAGGAGTACGAACATTTTTCGACTGAATTTTGAGTCACAAAGCCTGTTTTTTCCATAATATTTTATAATTTTTCTATACTTTTTCTAATAATCTCAGTTTCCTAGAAAATTATTAAAATTATTACAAATTTCAATTCAATTTTAGAGACTTTTTGAGTCGTCTTTAGAATTATTACCAAAATTGAGTATTTCAGAATAAAATTCACAAGATTATCTACTATTGAAACGAGATAGTCCTTTTTTGAGAAAATCTGCCTTTATGGATGGAAAATCGATAAGAAAAACGTACTGAAATTGTCTAGTTACGGAAAAAAGAATAAAATACTCAACACTATAGAAAAGTACATGCTCCCGGATTTCCTCCTGTAATTTAGTATTGCTTGCGAATTTTCAAAAATAAGCAAATTAATAAACACTTTACTCTTTTTGAATCAATTTTTCTTTACATTTGTATTTTCTAACGCCGAATCGAAGTGCCGGCCCTTATAGCATCTGCGGGGCGAAATTGGTCAACTCCAGTCCTGTGTACAGTGGGTATTGTTTATGTTGTTTTTATTGATCGAGAGATTATTAGAAATCATAAAAGACATCAAAAGTTTTCGAATCTTTCATCATTGTCTCAACATCAGCCTTGTCTATGGTTGTGAAAAGAGACCCATTTAAACTTTTACTATATAAACGAAAAGTTGGAGTCCTTTTCAGGATCATTTCTATAAATACAGATCGACTACAATATTTCACTTTTGCCCCCTCAAAAAACTTTCTTTTATGCTTGTATTGATCTGATAAATCTATAGTTTGATTATAGTTGAAGTCATAAAGAATTTATTTTATCTCAACTGAAACAAATTAATGTTATTTTGTAATAAACGATGATCATCTGAAAATTTGAAAAGTTTTCCTTCTATTGCAAGATTTATTGTTTGGACAACAATCCAATCGTCTATTCGAATCTTTGAACTGTTGTAAATAAATGGATAGACGTTTTATTTTAACAAATTATTGATTATTTCCTTAATTTTTTATTTGTTCTGTCTAGGATGATGTTGATTCTGTTTCAGTATCAAGTTTTCTCCCAATTAACAGTCAACTTGTGGTGTTGTTTTCGCTTCAACAAGATAATAACCAACGACATAAAGTCAAGTTTTACGTTTCGCATTGTTGCTTAAATAATTGTTTTAATTGCACAATGTCGTTTGCAATCAAATCAGATTATAATTTAATTAGACATTAATTTTTTTTATTTATATCGTAATTTAACACAACTCGCAATTATAAACGAACGTCAAAGATTATTCATCAACAAATTTAATAGTGAACGATAAAACGGGTAATTTATTAAAAAGTTTCACTCATATTTCTCTTTCAATTTCATTTTATTTCTTCCCCTCCATTGTGTCGCGTTTATTTGTTCCATTTTATGTGTGTGTGGATTTTTTTCTTGGAGTGTTTTTGATATAAACCAACATGTTGCATGAATGATATTGCATTGGATGTTGTGCATATTGTAGTTGCATTTTTGCCATAATGTCGAATTCACTGATGTGGAACACACAAATTTCATCAATTCGCTGAAACAATAGATAATTTACATACAAAGGTCTATTGTGCCGCACTTTGCTTCTGGCTTTTTACTACTATATGATCGAAAAGCTTTTATTAAAAAAAAAATAAATTAAATATGAAATAAGTCCGGCCACCGGAAATCATGTTCATTGTCACTATAGATTTAACTAAAATATACTCCCTCGTTTTGTTCTCGCCCTCAACTAAAAAATTTCGGCAAAAAATTCGTTTAATTCTATCTACATTGAGCTTTGATGTTTCTAATGTGTAGAATTAATAAAATAATCTCTGATTTCTACAAGCAAGTCAAAAAAACTCACTGTTTTAATTATCTTAAATGGATTCGTTTGGGGATTACCGAATCGAGTTGTATTATTTGAACTGCAAGTTAACAAACCCCTCAAGATACCATAGGAAACACAATTGAGTTGACGAATTCTAATCTCATTTATTGAAGATATTGTTCTAAGATGAATCACCTAATCAAATCCATTCAGCAAAGTAGCAAGAAATATGATTCACCCCGCCAAGTAAAGGTAGTCGAATTAATTTATTATATTATTATAAAGTTTCCAACTGAGATGATGGTAATTAAACAATTTTAAACTCTGTATGTATACTAAATCAACTTGAATTTGACCAACTTGACTGAAGTTGTAAGAATTCTAAAGAGTTAGAAATGTGGCGTATTTTGGAACAATGCGCCATTCGAATGGATTGCTCAACCTGTATAACCAGATTCATGCTACTGTTAAACAAATTTCTAAAAAGTTTTGGATTTGATCAATATTTAACAAAAAAAATTGATAAGAAATCAAGATCTTAAATACTTTATTCGACTCAAAAATCGTATGTCTATAGGGTCAAGTATTTAATTATCCAACCCTTTAACAACTCAGAAGACACTCATTTCTAATTATCAGTGGTCAGTTATCGACTATCGATTCTTATAAATACAATTTACTTTTTGATAAACAACTAAATAATGTTATAGCAATGTCTGATACATTTATTGGAAATTGGAGTAAATAAAACAAATGGTTTCTACCTGTTGACTATCGAAATTGGAGTGGTTCTAATAAAACAGAGAATATTTAGACTAGAAATTACTTGATAAGCACTAGATATAATTTACTACTTAATAAACTATTATGATTGAAACGTATAAATTAGTAAACAATTTATATTATGTAATTTCTGATAGTAGGCGCATTTTTATACAGGGTGTAATCGAAATTCGTAACAGTATTCAAACCGCACTATCCTCGAATGTAACAGAACACCATACAGATATTTTGGTGAGAC